>JAVIAB010000117.1:8698527-8848527 GCA_032433765.1 Megaustenia siamemsis
TAGCATTGAAATGAAGTGGCGAGTTTTTTTTCTCAAAGCTGTACATACCAGCAAAGAACAAAGCTATAGAAAAAAAGTAAAAAAGCATCTTTGTAGCTGGGAATGAACCAGAATTTCTGAAGTAAAAAACCAACATACTGTCTATTGAGTTTATCATTCAAAATATAAAAAAAAAAAAATTGTTCAATGATAGCTCAGCTCAAACTCATGTACTTAATGTTTGTCTCCCTGCCTTGTGGTCCTCTAATATAAATACTAACATATTTCACTTAAATGATGAATCTAGACTATCTAGATGAATGATGTTTATTTCTCTGCACTCTCAAATGTAATTTATTATGTACATCTAAGGTTACTGAAGAATATCACTATTATTCTGTTTGTCAATAAACAAATAAAAAATCTAGAGTTCTGAGTAACAAGAATCCCCCCCCCCCCAAAAAAAAAAATTATTTTAGATCCAAAATAATATATTTCAATTTTGGAATGTTCATAATACATCTTTAATATATTTCAATTCTGGAATGTTCAGAATACATCTTTAATCTACAGTACATATATTATTTCCTACGGATGACAATTTTTAGAGTCACAAAACGTATAATCTGAATAGAAAAAAATAAAACATAATACCCTCGACATAGCTAGACACACGAAATCTCACTCATTCAACATCAGTGTAAAGTGGTGTGGGATGTCATGTTTCTCCATAATCATTCATTTTTCCTATACCAGGTCATCAAACCACCAGCATCTTTACCTTTATCTATCTCTCATGCCTTCTATTTTTCTGTTACTACTAGGTATTTCCAGCAGTTACTGGAGAGAAGTGACACTTTGTCAGTTGCCTCAAAATTATTCTGCAAAATAATCATGAACTGATAAAGGATACAATAGATACAGTATTGTGTGAAGAAACAGGCTGGGTTTAGAAAGAGGGAGAAACGGCCTTGACCACATTTTTACTCTACGACTTATATTGGAGGAACACATTGAAAAGCAAAAACCTTTTGTACTTAACCTCATTCATTGACTTCAAAAAAGCATTCAATAGCATTCATAGAAATTCTTTGTGGACAATTCTGAAGCAATATAGCTTACCATAAAAATCATAAATATTATCAAAGACATGTTTGATAGACACACATGTGCAGTTCGTACAGAGGAAGGACTGAGCGAATGTTTTCCAATAGAAACTGGGGTTAAACAAGGATGTATTTTATCGCCCTTGTTTTTGGAGTGTTATGGACTTCATAATGAAGAAATGCTGCACTGGTAACAAAGGCATCGAATGGATTCAAGGAGACTATTGGAGGACCTCGACTTTGCTTATGACATAGTCCTCATCTGCAGTCAGATAAAAACGATGCAGGAAAACACAAATGAACTATCATCAATAGCCAGCAAAATTGGGCTTGAGATCAATTATGAAAAGACTAAAGTCATGAAAAGCTTAATAAAAGCAGATGACAGATTATACTTGGAAAATAAACCAATGGAAGAGATAGACTACTTCATCTATCTTGGAAGTCACATTGATCGGGAAGGAGATACAAGTAAAGAAATTAGAATCAGGATAGCTAAAGCCGCGATGTCTTTGAGAAGCCTTGAAAAGTTTGGAAATCAAAACTCATCAGCACAAACACATAACTTAGACTATTCAAATCAACATATTATCTACCCTCACTTATGCATGTGAGAGCTGGAAAACAATAAGGATAGGTATAGCATGGAACGAATTCAAGACAAACACCTTCATATGATGAAGGGTGATAATACCAAATAACAAAGCAAGCCCTCAGTGCTAAACAACAGGTAAGAGGAAAAGAGCCGACCCAGAGAGACACTGAAAAGAATATTGATCAGAGAGCAAAGCAGCAGAATTGGCTCCCTCATGAGATAAGAGTTGCTTGCACAGAAGAAAGACAAATGGTGAGATTTGAATAAAGATCTTTACAAGGATTGAAAACTGCTAGAATACAAATTTAGATAAGAGAAAGAGTATCTGGTCGGCTATGGCTCGAAGGTCAACAGATAAGTTCGATAGATAGACTAAGTATTTCAACTTGCCTCTTCTCCACACACACCCCACAAGTGCTGCTTTCTACTAATTTGTTTTATAACCTTCCTCTCGTCAGTGAGTCAGTAGTGGGAAGTAATGTCACACTCCAATATATAGGGTATAGGAGTGTACATTACACCATACTACTGGCTCTTTGCTACCAGCTTTACCTCAGCACTGCAATTATTTGTGTAACAGTATAGGTGAATGAAATTATGGGGCAGATAACCCAGCCAGTACCCTGATCTTAATAGACAGTAACATAGAATAGCGGTCATCAGTATTAGTGACAGAATAACAAGTTGTGAGAATGGAAAGTGCATAGCAGGTAGTGGACAACTCAAGGTGGATGGAGGTAAAGGAAGGGTACAGAGGCAAGGCGCTGTGCCATTGAGTACGGGTTCGATCCTGCTTAGGTCCATATTTTTTGTTGTTGTTGATTATTTGTCATTTTTCCGAGTTCTGTAAACATACCTCTTCCTCCGAATTCATTCGCTGATTATCGCCTTGGAAGTTTCCCTCTATAATAATATTCATTTATTATTATTTATATCCAGTCTAAACTACTGGAAACTACTATTCGTGCTGTTTCGTCCTAAATGTTTGTCTGCAACGCAAGTATTCAGCCCTACCCTATCCGGGAGATATTTGTCTTAACAGGAAAAATATTTCCGAGCTGTGATCGCAGCCTTATGCTATAGTCATGAAACACCTTCGCGAAAAGACATTGTCCACGATAGCTAATTTTTTAGTTAGCTGAGTGGCAGAGTTCCCTAGAGTTTGGCTTTTCGTGGCAAGGCGCTGTGCCATTGAGTACGGGTTCGATCCTGCTTTGGTCCATATTTTTTTCTGTTGTTGATTATGTCATTTTTTCCGAGTGCTGTAAACATACCTCTTCCTCCGAATTGATTCGCTGTTATCGCCTCGTAAGTTTCCCTCTATAATAATATTCATTTATTATTATTTGTCTACAGTGCAGAATAATACTCGGACATAACAAGTTTAGGGGGAATGGAAATTTTCCAAGCAGGTTGTAGAAGTGGGGATAAACGCATGGCTTGACCGTCCGGTAAATAGGTTGACAAACAACTTCCAGGACAGGTCAAAGTCATGAAGTGAACATTATTTGAAACTCAGGAGAGATCAAGCTGACTAGAGGTATGTTGGAGTCACAAACAGCTTGTTTGGACAATTTTGAGACAGAAGTCATGGAGCGGTCAAGTTTAGAGGTTGCTCACGAAGTCATAAACAACTTATTATTGTAAATTCTGAGATGGGGATTAACAGTAGAATCATAATTGTGGGATCTGATTGGTCCAGGGGTTGCAGGTTGTCACTTCGCAACGACTTAGCAAAATTTCATTAGCTACAGATATTCCACACAAAGAATTATGTTGGGGTATTTAAACTTCGACACAGTGGGTTTTTAGATAGTTAGGAACGCCATTCAGTAAGTTAGTAGTTAGGCCGGCAAGTCAGGAGAGTAGTCAGGAAGAAGACAGAGCTAGTCAAAAAGTGGTTAGGAATTGAAAGTCAGAAAGTAGTTGCAGTTTTAAGCTAGTTTAGAAGTTATGAAGGAACAGACCAGAGAGTAGTAAAGATATCAGTGACTTAAGAAATTAGTCGAGAACTACAGTAGACAAACAAGTGAATTAGAACATATGAACATTTAGTTGCTGTGGAAGTGTTTTGAGAGTGTTTCCAAGATGTGCTTCATATTTCCTATAAGAAGTCATATGTAAGGAGAGAGAGAGAGAGAGTAATGTATAATATGCACTTATGGACAGTTCAATATTCATCGGTGATAACCTCCTGAACGTCCAGAATTAAAGAACATTAATTCTAAGAGAAGTGCATCCACTATTATGTATCACGTGCCAAGATAAAGTTCAATAGACATGATTATGTATTATGAAAATAGTTTGTGATGATTTTGTTGACTACATTGTGATCAATGTAATGTGATGTGGCTCCAACAATAATAACAAAAGTAATATACAGAAAAAAATAAACATCCTCCTATAACATTTGCCTGTTCTGTTCCTCTCTTCAACTGCCTCTATTAATGTCTCCTCAGGAAGTCTACAATGTTTTTATGTAAAAAAACTGAAGAATAAAGCAAACCGAAAGGAAGCTTGCGTCACTGTAACCATGACAACTAAAGTGTCTAGTAATTAAGAATACAATGATAAAACTGTACAAATTAGCATATAGGGATAAAATAAAAAAAGGACACAGAGTTTACTGTGGTATTGGCTTCCTTACATGCAATGAGCAGATCTTATATATGAGAGCTTTTCTAATACGCAAAGAATTTAAAGACTAATTTGTTATGAAAAGAACCTTGTAAAAACACACTGAGTGTGGCATGAAGGGAATACTGTGTATCTTCTAGGTCATGTGATCAGCACTACACCAGTGTTATATTTCTTTTGAAGTAAAGAATTTGTGGTACCCATTTACAAAGCTGGTCAGTAGAGGAATCAAACCCAATTGCATGTGCCCACTAATCACGGCTTCCTAATTTGTCAAATGAAATTTATAAAACAAATGACAAAAATTATAAAAATACATAATGATTTTTTTTTAAATGTGTTTCTTCTCATACAAGCCACTTCCAATAATTCTGTAACGATAGAGATTAACATCACTTATCCAAATGGTATAATTACAGCTACACCCGTGTGACTATTTTTTTCCCTTTCTGACCACAGTCCATGACACAGGGAAGTCAATTTTCTTTTCTTTAACCAGTTTCAATTTTTTATTTTGTTTTGGATGTTTCGTTACTAGTTAGCTATGTAGGATTAGTTTTATTTACTTACATATCTGTGTGTGCGTGTTGTTGTTTGTTCCTTCTGACGGCCTGTTGAGACGAAACGTCATTCAAATCTGTGTCGTCTACTAATCACGTAAAGCTTTTACCATACCATTTTTTCTATTTTTTTTTTCAATTCTCCCTCACATTTAGCTTTACTGCAGCTTTGCATTCTTATGCATTCATTTGCATTTCTTTGCCTTAACCACTTATCTAAACAACACACATTGGTAAATTTTGTATTATAAGACAAACATCAACAATTTGACAACATTATACCAAAGGAAGCAAAATGTGAGTGATGGGTATTATGTTAAAAGCATGAAGGGCTGTGCTGTTACAACATAAATTATGTAAACACACATATGATTGATGTTAAACTTATAATTACTCCTCATTTTCCTAATCTTCTTCTTCAACATTCACCCGTTAAGTAGGTGTAGATGTGATTGTGATACTAGCTTAAGAGAAGGTTACAATAATTGTGTTGTTTGGACTAATAATTCAGTCTTCGGCATTGTTAGGTTTCTTTAAGAATTTTGCTACCACTATGGACTACTCTTTTCAACCTCTAACTGCCAGGGTTCTTTAACACACACAAGTGCACATGGGACCACCTGTTTTTTGCAAGAGAATTAGACATTGGATCTCACTACCCAGAGACCAGTCAACATACACAAGTGCACATGGGACCACCTGTTTTTTGCATGAGGACCAGACATTGGATCTCACTACCCAGAGAGCACTCAACACACACAAGTGCACATGGGACCACCTGTTTTTTTGCAAGAGGACTAGACATTGGATCACTTGTTTTTTACAAGAGGACTAGACATTGGATCTCACTACCCAGAGACCAGGGGAGGGTAAAGCCAGAGAAGAAACCACAGATTCAATTTTGTTTTAAAAATTGCACAGGCTTTGGTAGGAACTGAACCCAGGACTTTCTTATACACAGGCTGATGTCTTACCAACACTAGCTGAAGTTTTAAAAAGTGTACAAGATAGGTACCCAAGTGGCGGTGTATGAGCGGCCATGCAACTATCTGAAAGAATCCTTTTCACATGGTATTTAGGTACTCACATGGTACTTATCAAACTCTGGCATAAGTGCATTGTACTAGAGGGAGATTACGCTAAACAACAAGAATGTAATTATTCTAGTGTTTGCAGTAAATAAGCAGTAAACAAAACAAAATTTGGTTTTCCATTGAAGGGATCTCATATAAAAGAAAATTTATGGACTATTTTGAAACAGTCAAAAGCTTTAGAGTATTATTACACGACATCAAATACTGTGTCTTCTGGCATTGGTGACCATCTCTCCACTACTTTCTCTAAAGTTGTTTGCAATGTTGTTGTTCACTTTCAACTATGTTAATCTCCTGAGTCCTCCCTATGTTGATAATAAGCCTTCCTTTTCCTCCTTTCATCATCATCATGTGCCATACCGGTTGGCGTAGGTGATCATGTCCCTCCACAATCTTCTATCTACAGTGCATCGTATCAGTTCTGTTGTTGACTGTTTTCCATGCCATGAGACCAAGCTATCCAGTATTTTCTCTCTTTGTCGTCCGCAATCTCCTTCCTTTTATTTGCCAGTTGTAACCAAGTATTCCAACTTTCCTCTTCTCATGATGTGCCTGAAAAATGTTGATTGCTTCTTTCTGATGTTTTTAAGAGCTCCCTTTTTGTGTGGGCCTCTTTGAGAACTTCCTCATTGGTCTTTTTAGCTGTCCAGGAACTTTCAACATTCTTCTGAGAAATCCCATCTCTGTGGCCTCTAATCGTCTTTTCATTTGTTTGTCTACTGTCCATGATTTGCTTCCATAGGTCAGAATTGGTTCTATATAGCACCGATGAACTCTCTTTTTCAATTTTATTGACATAGATTTGTTGATTAAGATATTTTTCATTTACTGAAATGCTATTTTGGCCTGAGCTACTCTGCTTTTTATTTCTGTGGTGCATCTCCCATCTGATATTATTGTGCCCAAGTATTTGAAACGTCGCAATTGTTTCAGATTTGTCTCATTTTTTTAATGCTACATGATGGTGATGATTGTTTCTTCGATATAATCATTACTTCTGTTTTCTTACTATTCTGACTGAGACCTTCTTTAGAACATTCTATAATATTTTAAATATTTTTTGTTTGTTGGTAAAACCACATTACTATGGCCTTCAAAGATCCGCTCACTCCCACTATTCACTAATAATACTAATTAGTATTTAAAATTTCAATAGACACTGGATATTAAGATAGTGAGATCCAATGTCTAGTCCTCTTGCAAAAAACAGGTGGTCCATTGTGCATGTGTGTGTTGATTGGTCTCTGGGTAGTCAGATCCAGTTGACCACTTTTATAATTGTGACCACTTTTATGTACGTGCTAGTTACTGGACAATATATTTAGGCATTTAAACAGACAGCTGACTTCATGAGAGAGTCTGGAATCCTACTCTGATTGAGTCTTGATCGAGAGACTAATAATACAAATACATAATGACTTGAATAACATACTAACATGTATTTGCTTCTTAGATTCTGCCCACTTAAGTCATTATTCAGCTTTATAATTAATTGTTTTCATATCCATTCTACTGAATATTAGGACTTACTATAAAAAAGTATTAAGCTTAATGTTGCAAGAATATTTTTACAATGACAGTGAGGTTTAATACTTGTAAATGTTTCTCTGTGTAGATTATAAATATGCTTCTAAATCAAGGCATCTTGTTTATGACAACACATCAAGGCCAAAGCTAAAAGAGAAGAAATAGAAAAATCCAACATACAACTGTTAATAATTTCATTAACTGTATCCACCAATACATTCTGAATATATATCGTGGAAGTATTGATACAAAAATCGTTGACCACTTTTACGTACGTGCTACTTACTGGACAATATATTTAGGCTCCTACAAAAATGTAACATCATCTTTTATTAAACAGTATAACCTAAGCAGAAATGTCTTGAGTATGCCCAGACTTCATAAAGTAAATGCAACATGAAATACAAATATTTTGTTGCATGAAAAGAAATATAAAAATAAAGATATATTTTATGGTAAACATGCAAAAATATGTGCAAACAGAAATGCAAAAAAAAATAACCTTTTTAAACATTAGTGGTCTATAAATGTATTTTTTCATCTGAGAATTGATACTTAAGTGTAAAGTTTATAGAAAAGTTTAAATTTATAAATAAATATCATGTCTTTCAAAATATACATCTGTTGTATATAATCTGATAACACTGTCCAAGTTTTAGTTAATTGACACATTTTAATACTTCAAATGCAACACAAATTGAAATACATTTTTTGCAATATATTTCTTCTCAATTTTATTTATTCTATAAAATACAAACAAATTGTGCAAAATTTGACACATGTAAGAAAGCATGAGCAATCACTTCTTCCCTCCCATCTTCTAATATCCATGTCAAAATGGCAGGTATTTAAAAAATGTAATACAAAGACAGCTAATAACCAATGTATTATGATTGCTTATAAAAGTACACACAGAGTATATGATTTGACCAAATGACTGCTCAATAAATAACACACAAGGTACATGTAAATTCCAGCTTATGATGTTTTTTTCTTATTATTATTAACACTTTCCAGCACATCAAAGCTGTGAGATGACAATGTGATTCAGATGTTTTCAATCCAGAAGTTATTTTTAGCATTTTCAACAAGTTTAGCAATATAATTAACATCCACACTGATCTGTCCACACACTAGCAATTTCTATTGGTCACCATGATCACATTTCTGCTTTGAGATAGAAAAGGCATGAATCTTGAAATGTTCACACATTCCTGGACCTATAAAAGGGATGAAAGTAACAGTTAGATTAGACAAACCAAGTGAACATTAATAATCTCAAACAATGCTGAGTGCAAATTAAAATGGAAGATAATTCAAAATAAATGAGACGTCAATCTTTCCTCATTCCTTTTTCAGCATAGAAGGGATGTTTTTTTTAGCAGTCTTTAGCCGTTTGGTTGGTCTTTTTAACTGTCATGCCTCAGAGTGTTTCATGTGCACCGTCTACCATGTTTTTCAAGATAATTCGTCTTGGTCCTTTGTTTTTTAGCATTTGTTGATAACTGTGTTGATTGTATTTGGTTGTTTCTGTATTGCTATGTGGCCAAACCATTCAACTTATTGTTTCTTTATATATTTTCCCGCAGGAGTGATTTCCTGTCTTCTTGGTGATTTGACTTATGTTTTGCAGCTCTTCGCAGATAAAAGGGCTGCAATCACACCCTGCCAATAGACCCGGTTCTGTGTTACCTTCTCCAACTGAGTCCACATCCATCCTGCAGCTTAGTTTGTCTTGGTGATTCTTCTCCAGATCCTCTTAGATCTTCCAACTACCTCAGATCCAAAGGATTCCATTTCAATGACTTTCTTGCAACAAAGCTGGGTAGTCTTCATAATGTATGGCCAATCCATCGCCATTTCCTTATTTTTTGTTTCTGCTATAGATATCTGAGCAGTTCTTTCCCAAAGATTTTCATTTGTAATTTTATTTGGTCATCTAATATTGTCTTCTTTATAATTCACTTCTAATTGTGTCTTTCAAGTGGCGTCACATCAGATATTAATTATTATCACATAACAGGAAAACATAAAAGAAAAATGGACAGATATAGAGAAAACACTAAAGAGATTACTGAGGCAAGAAGCAATAATAGTTGGCACAAACTCCCTGTTGAGGTTGAGAGGCTCGCCTAGAACAGAGACAATAGGTGAGATACAAAGTGTGTTCTGTGGAAAGTTAAATACTTATAGCAAAGATCATAGAGGTTACGGAGAGTCTGGAAATACTGCCCTATAACCTGTTTTTGGCTTGAAAGACAACTGAATAAGAATAAACAGGACAGGTTGATATTGATGAATGCAAATTGTAAATTTGTAATCTTATAAATAAAGTGAACTATATAACATAATATGTTAACATTAATGAATGCAAATTAAATGAGTTTTTAGACAATTAACATCAATATGTCAATAAAATGTTCTGTAAAACATGTTAATATTATTCTCAGGTATTAAAGATTGTTGATTAACTGCCATGTACAACACATTAATAAAATCTCAATTATTAATGAGTGTAAATCTTTCAGGTTTGAAGATATGTTAACATAAACTTCAACACTAAAACTAAACTAATGACACATGTTTCATAGATTACACCAAAGCATTTGACAAAGTAAAGTACCAAGAAATAATCAAAATTTTAGAAAGCATAAATGTAGGCAGCAAAGATCTAAGAATAATAATAACATGTACTGGCAACAAACAGCGGCCATAAGAACTGGAAACCAATTGGGAATGTTTCAACAAATAAAACAGGGTGTTAGGCAAGGTTGTGTACTGTCACCAGATTTGTTTAATATTTATAGTGAGATTATTTTAAGATCCATAAGGGCATGCCTGGAATAACAATCGGAGGTCATAATATAAATAATCTAAGGTATGCTGATGATATAGTCTTAATCGCTATGAGTGAAAATGAGTTACAAGAAATGTTAGACATTATAGTGAAAGAAAGCAAAAATAAAGGACTCAGCCTTAATAGCAAAAATATAGAAGAAGTAATGGTAACAACAAAGAAAAAGACATCACCTCAGTGCAAATAAAGACAAATGGAACAGTATTAAAACAGGTAAATGAATTTAAATATTTGGGAACTTTGTTAACATCAGACAGAAGATGTACAGAAGAGGTGAGATGCAGAATGGCTCAGGCAAAAGCAGCTTTCCAAAAAATGAGGAAGATACCGTGCAATCCATTTTTGAGAATAGAAACAAGAAAAAGAGTTCTTAAATGTTATGTAGAGCCAGTCTTAACATATGGATGTGAATCATGGACAATAGGACAACAGGCAAGAAAATAACTGGAGTCTGTAGAAATGTGGTTTTACAGAAGAATGTTGAGAATAGCATGGTAGCTAAGAAGAGTAATGAAAACGTTCTGAAAGAGGCCAGAGCAAAAAAGAGAGCTAATTTCCAATATTAGGAAGAAACAATCATTTTTGGCCATGTAATGAGAAGAGAACAGCTGGAATATATTGTAACAACTGGGAAAATTGAAGGACAAAGAGAGGCAAGCAAAGAGAAAAGATACCAGATGTTTTAAGAGAATGGCTTGGCAGAAGGTCAACAACAGAAATGATAAATAAGTGCCATGATTGAAAGTTGTGGAGAGACATGATCACCTATGTCAGCAAGCTTGGTACTTGATGATGATGATGAATGACACATGGGAGCTGTGCACATTCTGTAATTATGTGTGGATCTAAATGTTGCAGAACATGGAAGCATGAGGTCTGTAATCATTTCATTAAGCATTAATATATCAGTAAAATGTTATTTTTGGCCAAATAGAATTAGCCTGATAGAGAAAATTTACATGGTGATCTCTAGTAGACAAAGTGAGATCTTGATCAGCAGCGGCAATCACTCTCCTGTTTTTCTCATGTAAAGAAATATGTTATAACTATGTACTATTTCTCTGACTTAAACTAAGTCAGAGAGACTCATATTAAAAGATGCTAGAAAGATAGTCCTGATCATTTGTTATTTCATTTAATAAGGTATCTTTAATTTTTTTTGTCTGAACACTTTCTGCTTCCTTGTTTGCTTCCAAATTTCCACATCAAAGCCAGATTTGATCCAAGACTCACTTCATTACTTGTTTCTCATGGAAAATTCCAGAAATGGAATAACACCTGCATTCATAATTTGTTTATATTAACTGCAGAGCAATGATATGTTATATAGTCCTAAACAGGAACCAATGAAATATAATTTTTTCTAATTTGGTAGGAAAGACAGTGACTTACCACACTCACTCCAAACACAACATGTTTGACCGTGATAAAAATACAATATGCCCACAACAAGTAGACCTCCCATGTGCCAAGATGGATGAGGTGCACCAAACCAACTATTATAACCAGAGGAAATGTTGTTGGATTAATTAGCTCACATCGTGTGCTGCTCATTTGTGCGATTATCAGATGGCACTAAAAGTAAACAAAAATAGTAAATAAAAGTGATTATACATTCAGCAAAATAAAATACAAGGATCAACAACACAGAATTTTATTTATTTATCAGTGTGCATGACTATAATCTTTATATTATATACACATTGCTATAAATGTACCAAAGGAAATAATCTTATTTTTCTTTATGATCCAAACTTGTGAGCATATAGTAGCTTAGTCCCTTCTAACAGTAAAGATAATGTGAGAGATGCACTGACATGAATTTATCCAACAAAGTCTAAATTTGTTAGGTATATTATTGGCAAAATGCATACAGAGAAAGAGAGATTCCAGATGACAAAGAGAGAAGATACTACATAGTTTAGTGTTGTGGCATAGAAAACAGTCTACAACAGAATTAATATGATGCACTGTCGATAGAAAATTGTGGAAGGACAAGTCAACCAGTAAGGCACATGATGATATTAAAATTAATCCATATCACACAAAAGGCACAGGAGAAAGGAGATGAGGTCAGGCACTACAAATACATCTTCTTGTTCGTTCTGCAGATGGACCTGTCTATCCAATATTGGCAGAATCAGCCATGAGAGCAGCTGTTCAGCAAAGCAGCATCCACCATAAGACACTAATATTTTTACCAAACTACTGACTTATGATTGCTTGCTACTAACCATCTGTCAAGACATCAAAGGCCATATATATAAATTCACACCTACAAAATTTAATATATTTAATAAAATTAACCATCAATGCATGCGCGCAGGTGTGTCAACAAACAATTTTTTTAAACAGTATCTTTGTAATCCTAATGTGCACTTCATTTGTAACAAAAACTCACATGATTTCAAATGTAAAATAGTTACAGATTAAAAAAAGTTAAAACAGGATACAACTAATAATTAAACAAGACCTGTCATCTTGAACCTGGATGCCAACAATCTGTGCAAGAAGAACACGGCGAGATAACTGACAATCTAAGGAAAGAACAAATTGAAGCAACCATAGGAAGTAATAGTCTGCTACACTTTGACAGCTGCTGCCCTAAATGAGACAGCATGTTGTACTGCAAGAAAATCAATTAAAACAAGGGAAGAATACATGTGTACAGAAGATGCATGCATTGGATCAAAAGGTGGAAAAAATATTGCAATACAACTTGGAAAATAAATGGATCAGAAACAGTAATCATTGTTGTAAAATGTGTGGTGGAAACCTTTTAGCTAGTCCAAAGAAGATAAGCAAATACCAACATCACTGGATGTTGAGTTATGGCCTGAGGAGAGATGGTGAACAATAAGGACAGTGAAGAAAGGGATATAATAAGCAGAAAATGATTTCTATTAATTGTCAGGATTCATTAACTGAATTTGATTGCTGCATTACAAGAAACATGGGAGACGCGATAGCTCAGTGGTTAGTGAACTGGACTACAAAGGACAAGAGGTCGGGCTCGATCCTGATCGATGGCTTCCAGGCCCACCAAGCCTTTAGTGGGTACCAGATTTTTTCTGGGAAAGTAAAGCGGCATGGGCGTAATACCGACCACATTACCCAAAAACTCATGTGCAGAAGGTCTGTAAAATTATGGTCACTAACACCATATTCCTAGACGCCACTTGGTGTGACGGGGTTCTTTACTTTTTTAAAAATATTTTACAAGAAACACAGGATGCTATTTATGATCATGGACAGTTTAGCTGTTCAGTGATCAAGAAATGGATGATGTGGAGCAACAGATGATGTTTTATGATAATTTGAGCAAAAATAGTCTTCCTATTCTGTCAATTAATCAAAGTTCTCAGGCTCTTTTTGGAGGCATTGGCCATAAACAAAGCATTTGTCATCCTTATTCTTGTATATTTTCTTTTTTTCCTCTAGTTAAAGGTAATGACTGTGAGAAAAATCATGACTTCTCTACTCCTTTTAAAATTTCTACATCGGTTCCATGAGAAAGCCTGCCTTGCTATGTCAGTATTAGATTTTTTTCAGTGTATTTCTCCACTTTCCTTTCATAATGTGTTGTTCAAAAGTTTTTCTTTTGTGATGTTTTTCCCCCCAGATAACTCCATTTCTGATTCTGTCAATGGGTGCTATAAACAAAAACCTTTTTAATGTGCAACATTTTAATATTCACATAAAGATACACAAGTACTTCATTTTTCTACATAATCTCCATGGTATGCATGGATATCTCTAGAAAAGGTCTTCTGGTCCCAAGTGTAGCAAACTGTGTGAGCCATATTGAATAAGGTGAATGTGAGGGGGGAGGCATTTAATGAGCCATATTGAATAAGGTGAATGTGAGGGAGGGGAGGCATTTAATGAGCCATATTGAATAAGGTGAATGTGAGGGGAAGGCATTAAAAAAAAAAATAAATAAAACCAATAAAATTTATACAAGAAACAACATTGCAGATATAGGTGACACTTCAGATTTGGGGTGGGTGGGGGCGGGGTGTTTGTGTGTTTAAAACAACACCAGCAAACACGATGAACAATATAACAATATTCATTTATGCACTGTGTCCTGAATTTTCTCCATGATTGGTGTATGGGGGTCATTATAGTTGCTTATATCCAACCTTTGTTGCCATTCCAAGTAGAATGTATAGCATATGATGGTTTTGGCTTCTCTGTAGGTCACATGGTGGCAGAACTCTTCCATTTTGCTGCCTGTTTTGGGTAATCTGCCCTCTCATTACCGCCATATCCACAGGCTGTCACTGGAAAATAGTTGCAGTTTTCTTGGACAAGTTTTGCTTTATACAAGGTATATGACCTGTCCTAGTGGTAAATATCTGACCTTGTGAAGATCTCTGTAGCTTGGAGGAACATTATCATGTTCAACAAAACATGGTGTGTTCAATGGTCCATGGTGATTTTACTTGACTATAAGATAGATGTGGTTCCTGGATATATGAATTAAATGCCCTCCGAGGTGTGGGAAGGACACAGGACTTTGACAACTACGAGTCCGCATCATTCCTTCGGATGAAAGAGACGAGAGTTAAGATAGGCATAGCCAGAAATGAGAAACTTAGTGAGCGTATAAGAAGACTTATCAACCAACACAGAACTGGAGTCATCAATCGCTGGACACTGTGGGACTTGCTGCGGGCTGAGGAGGGGATCTGAGCACATGTGGACATGCTCAGGGTGTAATGATGATGACATGCAAATAACTCAATGAAATAAATCCCATAATACTTCCTTTTAAATATTACTTTTATATTAGCACTGACTCATCAGAAGTCAACACCTATCCTCCCAGATTGTCGTGCTACAATGAAATTCATGCAATCAACTTACTGCTATATGAGAGAATGCAGTCCCATTGTCCAATAAAAGAGCCTGGGCTGCAAGTCAAGTATATCACAAGATGACCCTAATACCCAGGAGATCATTAAAGTGAACATGACAAATGTAGATACTAGTGGCCTCATTGCTTCTGAAAATGTATGCATCTTGCCTGATTTATCTTTGTAAGCTCTGTAGAGAAAGAGAAAAAGAACAATTAATTTCATGCTTCATGAAAACAAAACAAGGCAATTCTGGATTTAGTTACAATAATTTTGTAAGAAAGAAACACATTAATAACCAATAATTCTATATAACATATAAGAAACAGTTTTATGGACTCACAAAGCAAAATCACAATATAACATCTCTTACATCACAAGTTGAAAATGTGTATTTACACATATAATAATACAATATGTAAACTTTCCATAAACTGACTGACAAAGTAGAGTGTGTGGATGATCAAGTGGATAATAACTAATGTTACTTTCCAAACAAAGTGAATGTAGTTTCAAATCAAGGTAGGGTATACAAATGATTTGTATTAGGGACAAAATAAAAACTCTGACACAAACACCTCATAATAATGTTCAAAGACATGCAGAGTTTCATTCTCCAGTCATACAGACCCAAGTAATTGGAAAAAAAATGTAATTATAGACAATGACTGACAATCCTTGAAAGGAATGAAGAGTAGCCACTGCAAATTGGCTATCTACTATCTATCTACTGTCCTTTCGAGCCGAAGACGGCACATAGGACAGAACTACAATCTCAAAAACAGAAACCTTGCGTGCCAAAATGGCACATATTGCAGAAATTACTGCTTCTAAAATCTATGGCTCTGTTTCCATAACAATACTTTTACAACAGCTTGTCAAGCCATCGATCAACCTCCTTAGTCGCCTCTTACGACATGCCTGGAAGGTCACAGTATTACCATTCTTTACTTCCCTCATAATGAGGTCCCAGTAACACACGGTACAAATTGGCTATAGGACTATCCAAATGACACATGGATTTGCATATATACAGATCTGCAGAAGAGGTAATAAAAAAAACAGATGGATATTCATAGAATATCCTGACAACATCAGGATCACTTTCAGTATTTCACAAGGGAAATATATAAACTTCATCTCTGAAGCTAAAGCCGTCACCATAGTGGCAGACAAATTCTGACTTTCAACCATACAAAGTTGAGTTTTTTTTTACAGAGGAAAAATTAGTTATCACCATCATCAAGTATCAGGCCTGCTTGCGTAGATGATCATGTCTCTCCACAACTTTGCATTGAGAGTGGAGCACAGGCCAAACAAAACTATATCAAACACAGAACTCTAGAGCTCCTTATGGGAGCTATTAAAGTTAAAGATAATGAAATTCATTGAAAAGACAAGTTTGCAGAAAGAGACCTTAGCAAATGAAAGAAGAAGAAGCCTGACAAGCTGATTAGTCAAGTACTTTGAATAATATAGATCTTACAAACAGTCTTTGCCTGACAAAGAACTGCAAATAAAAACATAAAACTTAACTAAAACATCTGTCTGTAATGATTTTGTTCTATAATGTTAACATAATTTTTTTTTTAAAAGCTTAAACATAACAGGTGGTAAATTCTTTGTATCTGTTATCAGCTTCAATCATGATCCCATCCCTACTTAAGAGTTGTGGAAAAATAAATATAAAATTGTACATAATATCTTTACCATAGACCTTTGCCAGAATGACAAGAAAACAAACACATGTAAGACAATTAGATAGACTTCTACTTAACTTCTGTCAAACCCTTGGAAGACATCACCACAAGGTTCAAACAGGAAGTGTAAATCTCTGACTGTTAAGTAGCCAGATAAAAAAAAAACTACTAAATACATGACAATGCAGAAGGGATGACGGTTTACAAGTAGGAACAGTGGAATATGGTAAGATGTAAATAGATAAAGAGCGGAAAGGAGAACCCCTACTAAAGGATTAGCAAGAAAGGGTCCCTATCAAGAGAGGATGGGGGGAAAAGGTTAATGGTAGTGAAAATAAATTTTAAAAACACCTGTTCAAATAGAAAAGAATGAATTGATCCCTCTCAGATGGAGATAGCCAAGTTGGGCTCAGGGCCAGTTTTCCAGGTGGAAAACAGGGTATATAAAAAACACAGATATACAGAGAAATAGCGTAGTTATCTCATAAAATGACGCATTTGCATGTAGCTTCCACTACATGCCTATGACCAAGATGTACAGAAAACATGACAGATATTTGTATCAGGAGATAGATATTGTATCAGGAGATAGATATTTGATCATCAGTAGGACTTTAATGTATCAGGAGGGGCGTTTTGACTCAAGAAGTATTTGTTGTTACTTTTACACCACGAACAGCTGACAAATCTTTGACAGCTATAGCTGTCCACTCAGGAAGAAGTATTATTTACGTTCAGGGACAGCTAATTTTGGTTGGCTGGTTAATCACTTCTTAGTCAGCTGCTATAATCAGCTGCTCACTGCCCTGGTCTCTGGCCGTGCAATATGACAGGCGACACACTTGCGCCTTGGCCCTGACCTTACTGGCCTCCTGGATCTTGGTGAAGCATGAGATTCTCTCGCTTGGGAAACCCCAATACGTTATAACACATCCCGTGTTAGAGTATAGTGTTTTGTACTTCGACATGTGTTGTGCTCGTGACTTTTTGTTTCTTTCCTTTAACGTTCCCAAGTCTTTCTTCGCCAGGCGTGATAACTGTTGGACACACCAAATTAGAATACTTTTATGCAAACAGTCTTTATTTCACAGCCCAATCCATGGGCGACGTGTTTAACATGTTTACATGACCAATGTTTGTAAATAAGGTCATTCACACGCTGCCCAGTAGCAATGCTATTCGCCACTGTGCCCTAGGCTTCTACACACTTCTCTACTTATCTACTCACTTAAGCGGAGACTGTTCCCCACTGAACAGCCTCTTCTGATCTAATGCTAACCTACTTATTCTATTCGTCTCGTGGACTTTAATTCTCTGGAAACTTCTAACCTAATCCTCAAGGTTTCATCTATGACTGTTCAGAACTCTTTACATCTAACGGTACTTAGTCTACACTTAGTTAATCACTACTTACTAAGTTGGCTATGGTTAGCCCCTATGGCGGACCACACATGTGGCCACTTTCTCTACAACTACGCGTGTGTCAACTCTGATGTTCTAGAAAATCCTCCAGTTTCTTTGTGTCTCCTCTTTAAATATTTGTCGCTCCTCCAATCAAATCAATCCACGTGTTTAATTTCTCGACTAATACATCCCTGCAAATCTTGAGATAGTCTGTTTCATATTTTTTCTTTTCCAGTTGCTTGTCATCTATTTCGGAACTCCCGCTAATACACCCCAGCAAATCTCAAGATAGTCTGTTTCATATTTTTCTCTTCTCTTTCTCGTGGACTTTATTATCGTTTCCAGTTGGCTTATCATTCACCTCAGACCATCACGCTTTTACACCCCCACAAATCTCGAGATAATCTGTTTCATATTTTTCTCTTCTCTTTCTCGTGGACTCTCCCCACGCCTACATATTCTGCAGCAAGACAGACTAACAAATATGACCAGAATGACACATATCTGAGATAGAATGCTACAAAACCTACATCCCTTCAGTTACATACATTGTTAGCACCAAATCAAAATCTAGTAAATATTTTTAAAAAGCTAACAATATATAGCAGTTTAACGTTTATATTTGGGTTTTTTCTTAGACTATTCATATCAAAAATAATATTTGAGAAGCTATTTGTTTTGAACGACTAGGTGAAGAATAATTTTTTCCTAATAAAAATTAATGTACTAAACCATCAAAGACATAAAAAATGATGGCTTCAAACTGTCATAGAAGATTCTGATAAACTTATGGACATTCAGTAAAATATACTGTGTGCTGGTTCTGTGATAAAATAAATGTGGACTGAAACCAGTTTGGTGCCATCCAACTGACCCAGGCAGAGAAACAGAAAGGATAGATAACTCACTGATTGGAGAACATATTAATAGGAAGCAAGAGCAATGTTCCACTCACCACTAAATGCTGTGGCCTAGTACTGCACATTGGTAATATTTCATCCTATTACATTATGAAATATATTATGGGACACTATGAAAATTCTGAACAAAAAATTGAGATATATAATGCAGGCAAAGATGCAAAAAATTAATTAAAGAAGCATTGAAATAAATAATGAAAAAAATACTCATATGTACTCCAAAGTTTTTTTCTGGTCTGCATGAAATGTCCAGCATCTGCAGCAGTCAACTCCAATTTGACTGTGTTATTTTGCATGCACCTTCTTCTAGGTCCTCTCCTTTCTCACTTACCTATAACTATGCCCTCCATAATTATCTTCATTGTATTTTGCATATTCTGTAACTTACATTGGGGGTCATTTATATATTTTTCAGCACATCTGTCAATAGTCCATGTTTCACATCCAACTCGTGTATAGAACTTCTAAAAATGTATTTAAATTACTTTGTTTCATAATAACCCTTACCTGTATATGTTGTAAAATGTGAATGGAAAAGTCAGACCAAAGAATCCAACTGAAATGAGAGAAATAAAAAATTAATAAACACATCTGCACTCACTGATAACCTTGGCTAAGTAAAATACTAACCATAAAAATGTGATGCTCGAATGACAAAAAAAAATAGCTACCAAAAGGATCCTTTCTCATTCACTTCTGTGCCAGCCTTGCTTGGTATTCAACATCCCAGATAGGACTTATTCTTTAACCAGTTGAAAACTGATACTGATGATTGCTCCCGTCCCGTTCGTTTACCTCTCGCTACTGATGCCGACGAAAAAAAAAAAACGCTTTTATAGACTTGTCTCGTTACTGGCATAGCTTGTTCTTTTTCTACGAAATTCTGATAACTATAAAATATATTAAATATACTGTGATGAGGAGCACATGGTCGTGCAGTGGAATCCACTGTTTCACTGGCTGAAAAGTCAGTGCACAGTGTTCGAAACCCGCAATAGACCGAGATGATTTTTTTATATCTGGGGTGAAATAAAAATCCAGGAGACTGGTTGGTCTTGAGGCAAGATGCCTATCTTGAGACAGAGAGGTTGTGAGTTCAAACCCTGGCCGCACCAGTTGGGATTTTTATTTGTGATTTCTCTCTGCGGCAACCACTCCTGGTCTCAGCAGCAGGGCCCGGCTTGAAACATCAATTACTCATTGATGGTAAAAATATGAGTATCCCCGAAGACAGAGTTATCTGCCTGTGCGACAAGGGACCCTTGTGCACACGGCTGCCAGGAAAAAAATTAATAAACACAAAATTCAGTTCTTAGTCTCTAGGGACATTGTCAGAAGTGAAAGCTAGCAAACGCAACCAAAAAAAAAAAAAAATTTCATGAGTCTCACACATCATGGCAACTGCTTTGATCAAAGGGCATTTATCCCTCTGTCCTGTCATGAGTTCCCTGACATACACCAGCAATGGTAATATATGTTGTAAAGACAATTATTTTTTTCTTCACTGCGAAGAATAAACTTTATTTTCCTTTTTACTGCACTTAGATTGAAGTATTTATTGATTTTTGACAAATTTTTAAACACTTAGATTGAAGTATTTATTGATTTTTGACAAATTTTAAACTCTGGTGTTTTTATTAAGATTTCAATCGTTGAAAAAACTGAAGCCATTACACTTGCTTCACTGCTGACAGAATTTATGGTTCTCTCCACCCCTCCTCCCCCAACAAATTAAATATTACAATGCAATAGCACAGTAGATTAATTTTCTCCTTGCATTTAATAAGTTTAGATCAAAGTATTTGTTGATTTTTAAAGATTTTTTTACATTTGATGAATTTTTGTGATAAAATTGCGACCACCATTTTTGGCCACATATACTTGCTTTGTTTTTCGACATTGCTTTCATTATTTTATATTGACATCCAGTAAATTAAAAACTGCTACACCTGTAGTGACAAAATTTAGCTAAATCAAAACATGTTTCACATGAAGATCAGTTAGATCATTGATTTTATACGATTTATTTTTCTTTTATTATTGATTTTCTTGTGTTAGTGAATATTCTAAATGGATATTATTTGTTTATTCTTTCTTGCGACTGGCAATAATTAATGATTAATCCATCTAATTTAGTTGATTTGTGTGCTGGAAGTGTGACATTGATGTTTAATATGAAATTATGACCTGCTGTGATTAAAGGTAAGAATAAAATAATAATATTTATACTAATGAAGTGATGTCTTGGGGTAGTCCAAGACCACGATAACTTTTTTTTTTAAAGTTTTCTTTACATTTAACAATAGATTGTGAACTCCTGGGCTTTTAATTTTTATTAGATTTAGTTTAATCTGAAACTGCGTCCATTTTTCTTTTGTACAGTCAAGTTTGTGTGTTGTTGTAAGGCATAATTTTTTAAATACTAATTTTTAAAAATAATTATGTTGTCACTTATGCAGAGTTTCCCCTTGTCTCAGGAATATGGGAATGAAAATATGAGTGGCTTCAGTAATGAAATAGATAAAAATGTTTCCAAGCGAGCTTCATGGTTAGTTTGGAAATCTTTTAGCATCATAAAGCTGCAACTATATATTTTTTTATCTATTTATTTATAAATCTTTGTCATATCAGTTCATCTATTTATTTAATAACCCTTATTGTCAGCCTCATCAATCAAGACCATCATGCAGAATAAAAATAAAATGGACAAACTTGAAACAAGTGCAACGTCTAAAATACTTGGGCACAATAAAAACATGAGATGGAAGATGCACCACAGAAATAAAAAGCAGAATATCTCAGGCCAAAATATCATTTCAGAAAATGTAAAATATGTTATGCAACAAATCTATGTCGGTATGTCAATAGAAATGAGAAAGAGAGTTCATCTGTGCTATATAGAATCAATTCTGACCTATGGAAGAGAATCATGAACAGTAGACAAACAAATGAAAAGACGATTAGAGGCCACAGAGATGGGACTTCTCAGAAGAATGTTGAAAGTTCACTGGACAGCTAAAAAGACCAATGAGGAAGTTCTCAAAGAGGCCAACACAAAAAGGGAACTCCTAAAAACATCAGAAAGAAACAATCAACATTTTCCGGGCACATCACGAGAAGAGGAAAATTGGAATACTTGGTTACAGCTTGCAAAATAAAAGGAAAGAGAGATCGCGGATGACAAAGAGAGAAAATACTGGATAGCTTGGTGTCATGGCATGGAAAACAGTCAACAACAGAACTGATACGATGCACTGTAGATAGAAGATTGTGGAAGGACATAATCGCCTACCGGTATGGCACATGATGATGATGACTGTCAGCCTATAGGAACATCACATTTTAAAGCCTTTCTCATAAAAGATGACTAATGAATTACTAGTTATCTCCTTTATCAACTACAGGTGCCATTATAACTAAATTGATAATCTTATTGTTTGATGCCTGCACACAACGACAGCTGATCCACATGAGCATCTGAAAGTTTTCAAACTCCTTAAATTCTACCAACTCTTACTTTGAACCTTATGAAGTTCACCACTGCCAAAGTATAAGTAACTGTTTGCATATGATAATAAATGTATCAAATATTATGAGTCATAGAGTAAAAAACAAAAGCCAACTCACTGTATAAAGAAAGCTCAAATGCTTGCACTGGTGACATGTTGATGAGTGGTAGTTTAAACTTCCAGATGTCATGACCACCATAGAAAGTGATTAGATAAACTGCTGTCATGGCCTGGATGACATTTTTTTTTACAAATTAAATATGACATTTAAAATATGAAAATTATACTGGGTGTCTAATGACTTTAATCATATAAAAAGTAGCTATTTCATCAATGGCTGTGATCTCTGACTAGTACAGTCACTGCCAAGAAGGAAAGGAATGGCAAACTACCTTCTTATATTGTCTAGACTAATCATGACAAGAAAATGAAAAATATCTTATGCAACAAATCTATGTCAATAGAAATGAGAAAGAGAGTTCATCGGTGCAATATAGAACCAATTTTGACCTATGGAAGCGAATCATGGACAGTAGACAAACAAATGAAAAGACGATTAGAGGCCACAGAGATGGGATTTCTCAGAAGAATGTTGAAAGTTCCCTGGACAGCTAAAAAGACCAATGAGGAAGTTCTCAAAGAGGCCCACACAAAAAGGCAGCTCCTAAAAAACATCAGAAAGAAACAATCAACATTTTTCAGGCACATTATGAGAAGAGGAAAGTTGGAATACTTGGTTACAGCTGGCAAAATAAAAGAAAAGAGAGATCGTGGACGACAAAGAGAGAAAACACTAGATGGCTTGGTGTCATGGCATGGAAAGCAGTGAACAACAGAACTGATACGATGCACTGTAGATAGAAGATTGTGGAAGGTCATGATCGCCTGCACCAACTGGTATGGCACATGATGATGATGATTTCATCAATATATTAAAATAAGATTCACTTGTCTATCAAGGTACTGTGACTGCACTACGTTCTAAGCACAATGAAATAGAATAAACAAAAATAAAAACTAAGCATGTAAAACCAAACTGGCATAAGCATATATTATATAGAATGTGTAATGGCTGACAAAAAGGACCTCAGCACAGAAGAGTTTCTGTTCACTTATAAATTTAGATAGGACCAAGCTGTTGCTGCTTTCATGTTCAGGAACAGTTGATAGAGCAAATGTTCTTTGAAGTGTCTGTTGCAATGAGATGTATGTGATGAGTGCTGACCTCTTGCGGATGATGATATTGCAGTTTGACTTACAAAGTGCTCTCTTCAGCATTTGGTCATACTTTGCAGTACCCATTGCAATCATGCTAAAACTTCACCATTAGTAACAATGTTCTCCTAAATATCAGGGTCAATACTGCAGTGTGAACTATCCAGTGTCTTTGAAGCTTTCTTTCTGTTCACTATATGATCTGCCCCTTTGTATTACACCATAAAATAATTTGGTAGCTAGTCTGGTATGTGAGCCACAGTCCAGTAATCTCAGCTTTGATCCACATAACATATAGTGTATGCTTATCGTACAAAGCATATATGCTTACCATACTGAAATATTTCCGCAGTTTCAGGTTTCACAGGCATAACAGCTACTGATTAAACCTCTAATCTGTTTGTACCTTACTACCATGCCTGTCCCAGCTTTAGTTCTGAATATTCCAAATATAGCATTTGCCTTGTGATTCTTACATTCATCTCATCAGTAACTAAAAAACCTTGAACATCTTCTATGTGCTTTGCTTTAATCAGTTCAAATGTGAAGTATAACCAACAATCTGTAGTTATCATTTCATATGTTGACATTCTGCCAAGCCATTCTTTTAAGCTGTCTGGTATCTTTTCTCTATGCTTAATTCCATCTCTTCTCCCCTCAATTCTTCAGTTGTCACAATATATTCCAGCAGTTCCCTTCTCATTGCATGACTGAAAAATGATGATTATTTCTTTCTAATATTGGAAATTAGCTCTCTTTTTGTTTTTGCCTCATTTAGAATGTTTTCATTACTCTTCTTAGCTGTCCATGGTATTCTCAACATTCTTCTCTAAAATCACATTTTTACAGCCTCCAATATGATTTTCTTATCTGTTGTTATATTGTCCATGATTCACATCCATATGTTAAGAATTGGCTCTACATAACATTTAAACAACTCTTTTACTTGTTTCTATTGTCATAAATGGATTGCACAGCATCTCCTTCAATTTTTTGGAGAGCTGTTTTTGCCTGAGCTATTCTGCATCCCACTTCTGTTGTACATCTAACATCTAAGGTTAACATTGTTCCCAGATATTTAAAATCATTTACCAGTTTTAATATTATTATTTAGTATTTAGTCTAGAAGGACATAGTTACCTTGAAGTACTTGCATCTATTCAATATTTTCGAAGCAAATACATCATAATTGTTATTTCATATGTGACAATTATTATTATAGCATACACAATCTTTAACACCTCAACACTTCCTTGTAAAAATATCTAAACACACAACAAAGGAGAAATACAAAGAGGGTAAAATAAGTCAACACAAATATGTGTACTTACTATTTGTCCAATGTCATAGCCCCAAGGTAGGAACAGCACACCAGTGTTGTATTTTTCCCAATGGCTGAGCACGAAACAAACCATGACACCCACCACACACATAAACACACGGAATACGCTAACACCGTGATCTCCCCGACCAAATATGCAGAAGATGGCTACAGGCAAAAACAGTGTTGCCCAACTGTCTAAACCATGGTCAAAGAGCTCTCCCAAAGGAGAAGATGACTTTGTTCTGCGGGCTTGCTTTCCATCGATACCATCTGAAATGCAGGATGCACAAATTAAAAATCAAGGTCTATATGTTAATACTATATAACAAAAAAAAAAAATGCATGTCACCAACATCATCATCATCATCGAGTGCCTTCTCAGCAACGAAGGTTGGCTATCAAAATGTCACCAACAGAATTTGCAATAATATAAAACTGGCTGAAGTTATGTTTATTCCAAACACAAGGCCTTTGCTTTAATTTAAGAAATCAGACCTGCTATTTTGGGATCATGATTACTGCACAAATATCCATAACTAGGGGACTGGTTGGTCTCGAGGCAAGACGCCGGTCTCTAGTCAGAGAGGTTGTGGGTTCAAATCTTGGCTGCACCAGTTGGGAATTTTATTTATGATTTTTCTCTGCAGCGACCACCCGTGGTCTCAGCAGCGAGGCCCGGCTTGAAATGTAAATTACTCATCGATGGAAAAAAAATGAGTACCTCCGAAGATGGAGTTATCTGCCTGTGTGGCAAGGGACACCTGTGCACACGGCTGTTTGGGAAAAATGGATTAACACGCAAAATTCTGTTCCTGGTCTCTAGGGACTTCATCAGAGGTCAAAATCTGGTGACATAGCTGCTCTGATCTTCTCCTAGAAACACTGAGAACCCGGACCCACATGCATGAAATCAGTTACATGGCCTGGGTAACACTGGATAGATTTTTTTTTTTACAATTTTTGCACTGGCAGTTGTTGGCTACTTGGCCAACTCTTTTTGACCTTTAACTGCCAAAGGTTCTTTAATGTGTGCCTTGGTAGCCTAGTTGGGAAAACCATCTAACTCTGCTACCAACATTTGGACAACTCATGTTCGATTCCCGCTGGAAGCAGTGTGAACCGTACAACATACTCTGTATGGTTGGAAAAAAATATCCCCATTGTTGACCCAGCCACTGGCAGAAATGGGTACCAGTGTATTGCTTTGGGAAGGTGAGGAATTCTGCCTCGCATCTGAACTTTGGTGCTTGAATCAACACTATCCAGAAGTCTCCAAACACTTCTGGAAGGCAGCCGGGCACATATGGGTGAAAATTTGCATGCTAAGAAAAATGCCGATTCAAGTCTCATACTTTACCTTAGATTGTATATATATATTTTTTTTTTTGCCATTATCCAAGAGCACTAAACATTCAATCTCACTACCTAGAAACTGGCTAAAGCTACAAAGAAATGACAGGCTCAAAGCCAGACTCAAAGTGGAAAATTCCCATTGCCTATGGCGGAATTCAAGTCCAGGAACTTCTTGTCCAGTGACATCTTATCTCTAAACCACCCAGACTGCAGAAATAAACCTGTAACAACTTGGTCATATACTGAATTATTAAAATACCCCATGAGTCAAAATTAATTAACTGCAAATAATATCCTGATGACTTTCAAAAGACTTACCAAGTGTGTGTGCCAGGAAGTTACTAATGGCCCCCATTAGCCATATCCAGTTTGGAATGGGAGGATGGTCTGGGTGATCCCAGCTGGAAGCATAAAAATGTGGGTCATAGTAGGTCATCACAGCAAAGCTCAGAAGCAAGAGGAGGAATCCAGTAAATGTAAGCACATTTGGTGCTATCCACAAAGGCACAAGCTGCAAGGTTATATAAATAGTCTGAGTAATGTCAGTGAATAATAAATCATTAACATGAAGATAGCGGATAAACAACTAAAGCAAAGTAGACATAACCTGGGCAGTCTGGGGTCTACTAATGACAAATTAAGAAGTCACAAACTAGGAAGACAGTGATCAACTTAGCAGTAAGATTAAATAAACAATAAATTAAAAAGTTTAACAAACTGTAACAAAACAGAAACAGCTAAAGACCATCCATACAATTATCAAACACTAACTCTCTTTCCGTCTTTGAAAGACAAATGAGGAAGGAAAGAAAAGAAAAAATAGTGTGATCAGGTTTCTTACACATTCACAATACATTTTATTTTAAACCTTAAATAATAATATATATATATATATATAATTAATTTGTACTTATATAAAGTAGTCATATATATCAAAGAAAAGATGATATATAAGTGCAGATATTTACAAATCTATCAATCTATCTATTGACCTTTCGAGCCGTAGTCGGTCCATAAGGCATAGACCAAGAAACTCTTCTCTTATCTAAATTTTTATTCTAGCAGTTTTCGATCCTTGTAGAGATCTTTTATCAAATCTTGCCATTTGTCTTTGTTCTGTGTAAGCAACTCTATCTCATTGAGGGAGCCGATTCCTGCTGCTTTGCCTCTCTGATTAATGTTCTTCTCAGTGTCTCCATGGGTCAGCCTCTTTTCCTCTTACCTGTTGTTTCCCACATGAGGGCTTGCTTTGTTATTCGGTTATTATCTCTCCTCATCACATGTCCAACATACGACCATCGTCTTTTCTTAATTACTGAACATAGTGGTTGATTGGCGATTTCTCTAATTTCTTCGTTTCTTTTGAATTCGTTCCATACTATAACAAGTATTTTCCTTAAACATTTATTTTTGAATGCGTTCAACTTTGTTTCTATGTCTCTTGTTGTTTTCCAGCTTTCACACGTATAGGTAAGGGTTGATAGTACATTTTATTTGAATAGTCTAAGTTTTGTGTTTGTGCTTATTAGTTTTGATTTCCACAACTTTTCAAGGCTTCTGAAAGACATTGCTGCTTTAGCTGTTCTGATTCTAATTTCTTTACTTGTATCCCCTTCTCGATCAATGTGATTTCCAAGATAGATAAAGTGATTGATCTCTTCCATTGGTTTATTTTCCATGTATATTCTGTCACACTGTTGGAATTAAGCTTTTCATGACTTTAGTCTTTTCATGATTGATCTCAAGCCCAATTTTGCTGGCTATTGATGATAGTTCATTTGTGTTTTCCTGCATCGTTTTTATCTGACTGCTGATGAGAACTATGTCATCAGCAAAGTCGAGGTCCTCCAAATGGTCTCCTTGTATCCATTCGATGCCTTTGTTACCAGTGCAGCATTTCTTCATTATGAAGTCCATAACAATTCCAAATAACAAGGGCGATAAAATACATCCTTGTTTAACCCCAGTTTCTATTGGAAAACACTTGCTCAGTCCTTCCTCTGTATGAACTGCACATGTGTATCCATCATACATGTCTTTGATAATGTTTATGATTTTTTATGGTAAGCCATATTGCTTTAGAATTGTCCACAAAGAATCTCTATGAATGCTGTTGAATGCTTTTTTGAAGTCAATGAAGTTAAGTACAAAAGGTTTATGCTTTTCAATGTATCGTGTTCGTATCAGACGGCTAATTACGGGTTACCATTCTAATAAACTTCTTGCAACTATGTCTGTCATCATTACGCCTACTCCTTCACAGTGTTTTCCATCTTCCCTTCCTGATAAAACTACTATTTTATTATCAATAGATTTCCTACCTGTTCCTAGCCAGCACATTTCGCTTAATCCTAATATATCTAATCTAGGTCGTATCTATCCATCTCGCTCACGAGTTGGGCTTGTTTCGACGGCGCAGCCATTGTTCGTACATTCCAGAATCCTATTTTTGTTGTTATTTTAGGGCCGAAAATACTATCAATTTTACCTACTGCTAATTTACACATTCTGTATCAGGTCTACGTTTTATTAACAAAAGTGTTATTACGATAGCGGCTTGTTAAACCTCTGATCAACGGGTCTATACTAAACAGGAGAAAGTATCTACAAATACATTTGATCAAAATTTAGTGAACAAAATTAGAATTTGCACTTCATTAACATATACATTTTAATAATGCCAAACTTACCTTGACACATCTGTTCCAAAATGGATGACATATGTAGTTGCTTACAGGGCTTGTATCAATGGCACTGTACTGTATTTATAATTGGTTAAAAACAATACCAATACAAAATGGTAAATTCTGACAATTTTAGATACTTAAAAAACAATACAAAACAATAAACTGTGAAAATTACCAATTAAATTTTAACAAATGTAACACTATTCTGTGTGAATTTATTTTCAAGGCATGGGATGAAGTGCTCTACAGATGCACACAGGAGTTGATATATAAGATGAAAACAATTCATTATTAAACAAAGAAGAGGTGAAGATATTAACTAAATAATTTACAGAATATGGTGTGTGTTGTAAAGAATACATAGAAATAGTTTTAAGCACCTGATTAGCCGTCATGATCACATAACTAGATTAATTAGCATATTATGAAAAGTGTGAGACTTCAATTTGGAAAGATGGCTTTCTATTGTTTATCACACACAAAAATTTTATCATTACATAGTCACTCTTAAACTTACCATATCAATTTTTGCATTGAACAATACTTAGTATTTTATTTCTTGTTGTCTTGGGGAATGGTTGTGGTGCATGGTTATCTTATAAGTTTATCCAGACATGATACTCACATGAGTAGATATAGAATGACCACATTTCAGAATGTCTATGACAAACTACTTGATAAGATTATGGCTTGTCTCATTGGTTGGAAACTTAGTACAATCAAACAGACATTTTTGGCAACTACAGACCAACTGTGGTGATATGTGATAACACTCAGACATATGCAATAATGTTAATGAAAGTAAAGAACTCTTTAAATTGTTTGGACTAGAAACCACATATAAACAAAGTTGACATACACTACTTGCTGATAAAAAGAGTTAATACCTGGTGGATTTGTAGAACTTCTGGATATGGTCGATAGGTGACAAGAATTGTTGAGGCTCTGCTTGAAAAGTGTTCCTTGTAGTTTCCTCATATTCCAAGTTCGGCTTGCTGCCAGAGCTACTAAGTTTAGTACTCTGTGAGCTGTTTATTTCATCCAGATTGTGTTTGATTGTATATGATGAATAATGATATTGTATGATGAAGGACAGTTTGACTGCGTTCATTTTGTGTGCGGTTATGTCTTTTTTTTTTAACGTGTGCTGTAGCTGCTATGTTGGGGACTGCAGCTGCCTTTCTTTGTATGGACCCTTCCATGAGATGATAATCCAGATGATTCCACTGACATGGGCGTTGAGCAATTATGTATTTTAATTCATTTGCAGTGATACCAGGGCCTTCGACTAACTACAACTACAAGCCTTGGTGACTGAAGATGCTCATGCAGAAAGGAAAATGTAACACTTAGATTGAGATCACAAACATCAGGACTTCACCTTACATGTTCTGGTTAGGCAAAAAAAGTTTTCCACTTAAGAGAATCACTTCAGGGGAATAGATACATTTACAATACTCAGAAAAAAAAAACCACAAATAAAGAACAGAAGACAAAATAAACAAAGAACAATAGACTTGAAATGATTAGCTGATCTATTGCCTTAGAATTTTCGATCCATAATAATATTCATTTATTATTATGTTTCCTTTATCACCAGTGTTACTAATGTGTACACAAGAGAAAACACCATATATATATATATATATATATATTATATATATATATATATATTATATATATATATATATAGCTATATAGGTATAAGGACCAAGACATTTTATAGATGACATACACAGAAGTGACTCAGATAAAAATTATAGTAATATGGTTCTCAAACAGCAAAATTATTATTCACTGATCAATCATATCAATGAGTCACGACAGACCAAAATATCTGGCAGACACATATGGCTGTAGCTTTAGTATAATTACTATGCTGAACACACTACAGACAGATGCAAATAAGGTAATGGAGTACACTACTAAAAACAATGGCAAGTGTTATAATACATTAAGGATGACTTTGTCAGTGATCGATCATACATTGGATATCCTATATGTCCATGTAACATATTTTTGACCTTTCTACCAGCATGGTTATCTTCTCCATCATTATCTATCTATCTATTGACCTTTCGAGCCGTAGCCGGCCCATAGGGGATAGACACAGATACTCTTTCTCTTATCTAAATTTTTATTCTAGCAGTTTTCAATCCTTCAAAAGATATTTTATCAAATTTCGCCATTTGTTTCTGTTCTGTGGAAGCAACACTATTTCATTGAGGGAGCCGATTCCTGCTGCTTTTGCCTCTCTGATCAATGTTCTTCTCAGTGTCTCTCTGGGTCGGCCTCTTTTCCTATTACCTGTTGTTTCCCACAAGAGGGCTTGCTTTGTTATTCGATTATTATCTCTCCTCATCACATGTCCAACATATGACCATCGCCTTTTCTTGATTACTGAAGATATTGGTGGTTGATTGGCAATTTTTCTAATTTTTCCATTTGTTTGAATTCGTTCCACGCTATACCAAGTATTTTCCTTAAAAATTTATTTTCGAATGTGTTCAACTTTGTTTCTATGTCTGTTGTTGTTTTCCAGCTCTCAAATGCATATGTAAGGGTAGATAGTACATTTGATTTAAATAGTCTAAGTTTTATGTTTGTGCTGATGAGTTCTAAGTTTCATTAACAAAAGTGTTTTTTACGATAGCAACCTGTTAAACCTCTGATCAACGGTTCTATACCAAGCGTGAGGAAAACAAATCCTCCATTTTGGATCCAACCAGAAACTTGTTCCATCATTTTGGTTGTTTTTAATTAAAAGTTCTTGTAAGGGGCTGTAGAGTTTCATGTTTAGCACAGTGCCATTTAGCCAATGTGCAGATCTCAAAGCACTGTACAGCTGCAGTCTTGTAAGATGTGTGATGCTTGTCCACATGTTTGCCATAGAAGTTAGATATGTTGGGCCAAAAGAGAGAAATAGTATGATTCTACTGCAAACCACAACACAAAATATACACACCCACTTAACGTTCTTTTAAGGGTACATGATGAAGTCATTGGGCAAATACAAACACGGTTATGACCAGCTTCCACATCATCTTGTTGCGTTCGCCAGCTTTCAACTCTGATGAAGTCCCTAGAGACTAGGAACTGAATTTTGCATGTTAATCCATTTTTCCCTGGCAGCTGTGTGCACAGGGGTCCCTCACCACACAGACAGATAACTCCGACTTCGGAGGTACTCATGTTTTTTCCGTCGATGAGTAACTGACTATTCAAGCCGGGTCTCGCTGCTGAGACCAGGGGTGGTTGCCGCAGAGAGAAATCATAAATAAAAATCCCAACCGGTGTAGCTGAGATTTGAACCTACAACCTCTCTGTCCCGAGGTCGGCATCTTGCCTCGAGATCAACCATTCCCCATGGACTGGGAATATGAGGAAACTGCAACAAGGAACACTTTTCATGCATAGCCTTCAATGGTTCCTGCCACCTATCCACCATATACCCCTAAGTTCACGTCCTCCTGAAATGATGATCGTCATAGTTTTCTTTTAAAATGTATAGCGCTTGATGTTAGGCCATCGTTGTGGACTCCAATTCCGAACATATAAACACACAGTTAGTCGTCAGATTATCCTCGTCACACATCAAACAGACTGTAAGATTAGCGTAAGGCCGGTCTAGGGATTTACGATGAGCCATTATGATGACGTAGCACACATAACAATGTCGCACGCACAGCAATGACGCGCCCTTTAGATTCCTGATTACTCTAGTGAATGCAGTCTACGACGAACAAAACATGGTGCAAATTCTATAAAGAGATAAAACTGCGGCTGATGAAGCATTTCACATTAATGAGTAACATGTAAATAACTTGCATCAAGGAATTCCAACAACGGTCATGAAAGCACCAATGTGACGTAAAGCGCAGAACGAGTCTAGACGGTAGAAGGTCGCATTCACAACACCTGATTTATCGAAAATGGAATATTGCCGGTGTACGACACAGCTTTATCGACGCAGATGTAATAAGTAGCTTCCACATCTAAGAACCATCTTTTTGCAGTAAAGATGCTACTATCTAATAATCAGAGAATGTAACTCAAATTTCAATATATGTCTAAGAAATAGCCAAATGATACTTTGCTGGAAGCATCCTCTAAGTTTATATAGACTGGGCAAGTCTCCTCATGAGCACAGAATTCTTCAAATACTGCTGAAATGAGTCACTGTCATACCTCTTTGTCGCATTGATACCCTCCTAATGTGGATGGGAACAAATGAAGATTTTCTCGATGTCTCAAGCTTATTAACAAATGAGATTTTCTCGATGTCTCAAGCTTATTAACAAATGAAGATTTTCTCGATGTCTCAAGCTTATTAACAAATGAAGATTTTCTCGATGTCTCAAGCTTATTAACAAATGAAGATTTTCTCCAAGAGCCTGCCAATGGCATTTTGCAATCTGATAATTCTGTAGGCATTGATCTAGAAAATGATCATTATTTAGATAAGCTTTAGCACTGAAAGAAGGTAGCTGTTCAAGTCATGCACAGTTTCATAGAAAGAGGATTGATAGGCTGAACTCATTAGTGGGAAGAATGATAGACATGCACAAGGATGTCATTTTGGGGGTCTCAATGGCTGTATGTTGAATATAGATACAATAATCAATGATGATACAGTACTGAAGCTGCAACAATTTATAACACAATCCTAAACAAGTATGATTTACAACCTGTAAAAGAAAGCTGGCTGTGAGTACATTCACAACCGACCAGTGACCTGGAACTATCAGTATGCACATATGATGAAAAGTGAAAGCAGTTTTATGGCTTGGGGTGTCCGAAGAACTGTGATATAAAGTCTAACAGTAAAATGAACAATGTGCATTACATTGTAACAAACATTGCATTGTTTTCTATACATAACTCTATACCATCTATCCCAGATGCTCCACTGTACTGTAGGTAACATAGTGTGCAGGATGTCACCATTCACAGGCATACAATCCTACATCACAGTAACAAACTCAGTGAAATTATACTTTTACTTGGTGCATTCTGTAAATATAATGATTCTAATTTTGTGTGTGTGTGCAATTTCTGAATTATAACCTTTCTTACCAAATACTAATGCTATTATTCAGGCATCTATTCATCTTCTTGTCAGTCCTCTCAACTCTAGTCGGAGCATAGGGCACTCACAAGAGATTTTCATCCAATCTGGTCTACAGCAAGCATGGACAACTCTCGCCAGGACCTGCTAGCCTCTTTCATTTCATATGGTTCGTCACCATGTCCCCAATGATCTGCCTCTTCTTCATGTGGCAGGTGGTGCCCATGTTAAAGCAAGGTGCAGATGCCTGGTTCATTCCATTTGTAGAATGTAGCATAGCCCTTTCTAGCATCTTCTTTTCATTTCTTGACTGATGTTAATGCCTGATCTTCTAGCAACTTCTTAGTTCATAAAGCATGTATTACCTATATAATATTATTTTAAAAATTAATTTCATTCATTCATTTTCCTCTTAGGCCTAAGATGGCACATAGGGCTGAAGTCATAGCCCTCTGGGATTGATGAATTGCTGCTACTTCTTGTAGGTCATTATTGTTTCTTAGTCCCATGGTTTACATCCAGCCTATGCCACTGTACACTGGACAGTATGGCAACAAAACATGTTCAACAGGATTGCTCCCAGTACACAGACCTGAGAAGAGCAATGTGGTCAACACCCACCTCCCAGGAAGAGAAACAATAGGGACATTTAAATCACTTAAACAGACAGCTAACTTCATGAGAGTCTGGAATCATACTCTGATTGAGTCCTGATCACAGACAGAGAGAGAGAGAGAGAGAGAGAGAGAGAGAGAGAGAGAGAGAGAGAGAGAGAGTCCCATGGTTGAGCCTTCCCTAGCAACTGTTCTGTATGTCGAATACTTGTTTTCTTTTACCAGATGGTTTCTACATGAATGCCTGATGGGTAAGTCTATCTTCGTTCATTCTCAGCACATGACCAGTGTATTTTCAACGCCTTCTTCTAATAAGACTCGACACATATTCTTGTTTTCAACAATGTTTAGATTCATCCCTTATCAGATCATTTGAAATGTAATCTTTACCATTGTGAATCTTTACTATTGTTTGAGATCCTATGTAGACATTTGTTTTCAAAGACATTTAATTTGCTATCTAAAGCATGGGTGGGTACGGTTTCCAACTTTCACATCCATATGTCAGCACTGGTATCACACAGGAGTTGAACAATTTAAGTTTTGCTCATTTAATGAGTACTTTGGATCTCCAGATGTGGGTGTTAGTTTGTTGAAAGCATTTGATGATAGTGAGCTCAGTGGTTAGTGAACTGGACTACAAAGGACAAGGGATAGTGTTCGATCCCAACTGACGGTTTCCGGGATCACCCAGCCTTAAATGGGTACTTGATTTTTTTCTGGGAAAGTAAAGCAGCACGGGCGTAATACCGACCACATTACCCCAAAAATCATGTGGTGAAGGTCTGTAAAATATAGGGTCACTAACACCATATTTCCCTATACGTCAATGGCGTGACGGGGGTACTTTACTACATTTTTTTACTTATTTGATGATAGTGTGCAATGTGTGTCATGATTTCTAAAATTGTCTCCATTTCTCAAACATTCTGAACATTTTGCTTCCTAGATAGGTAAAAATTGTTTTTAACTTTTGTAAAACTTCATTGTTAAGTGTTATATCTCTCTCTCTGCGTTCAGGACTCAATCAGAGTAAGGATTCCAGACTCTCATATGAAGTCAGCTGTCAGGCTAAGTGTGTTGATCGCCCCCACAGACAGAACATCACAATTAGAGTCTGTCAGATCCACTCTGACTGAACACCTGTTAATACGTTGCACTGTGTTCTGCGCCAGTGGCCCAGTGCATCCGATTTCAGCCAGCATTTTATTCGGGTTTGCTTTCCCTAGCCTTTGATTGTCCCCAATCTTCCTGCAAGGCAGCAGATGATCTTTTCTGTAGGGGGATTCTGCCCTTAGATGGTAGATCCTCCCAGGTTTACGAGCACCATCTGCCCGAGTCACTAGAGGTGACTAACACAGACACGGACACACAAAGAAGTGAGATGTGACTAACACAAACATACACACACAAAGATGTGAGATGTGACTAACACAGACATGCACACACAAAGATATGAGATGTGACTAATACAGACATGCACACAGCGATACGAGGCATGACTAACACTGACACACATCAAGATATATGACACATGACTAACATAAACATGCACATAAAGATATGAGATATAACTGACATTGACATGCACACACAAAGATATGACACATGCCTAACATGGACATGCACACAAAGATAAGAGATATGACTAACATAGATATGCACACACAAAGATATGAGATTGGACTAACATAGCATGCACACACAAGGATATGAGATGTGACAAACACAGACATGCACACACAAAGATATGAGATATGACTAACATAAACATGCACACAAAGATATGAGATATCACTAACCCAGACATGCACACACAAAGATATGACATATGACTAACACAGGTACACACTAAGATATGAGATATGACTAAACACAGACACACATAAAGGTATGAGACATGATTAACACGGACACACCGAGATATGAGATATGACTAACATGACACACACCAAGATATGAGCCTGGCCAGCACACACAAGCTAAGATATGAGCCATGGCTAGGACAGAAACACAGCAAGATATGAGCCATGGCTTCACTAAAAAACACCAAAAAATGAACCATGTCTAGCACAGAAACACATTAAAGTGCCCATATGCTTGGCTTGTTTGTAGTCGGCAGTCTCTTCTGAAACGTGGCAATCACAGGTTTCGTTAAACAGTTGTCCGGAGATTTGAGAGTGCAGTCTGTCCCATAGAACGTTCTCTTGCATGTACAGATTCCCGATCGACTGTTGACAGGTGTCGTTGAAACAGTTGTCCGGACATTTGAGAGTACATATGATGTCACAGCCATCAGAACACATCTGTTCGCACTGTAGCCCAAAATTACCATCTGGACAAGTGTCATTACAGGTATACCCAAGATGTTTACATTGTAGGCATTTTCCATATTTTTCCTCAAATAAAGGACAGACACTGAGACAAGACCCGGAACAGTCGTGTCCATAGATCCCATGTGAACAGTAGCCGTGACAAGTAACGATGATGACACTGCAGCCTTTACTACACCCACTACACACTGCACAAAACGACAAGAATGCTCGTCCAGACAATAGGTGTCTGTAAATGTTTGCACCTCACATACCGTCAGTGCACTGTCGGTCTTCGAAATGGTCAGTGAGAACTCAATCTTAATGTGTGCCATTGACGTGTGTTTTTGACTACAATAGTGTTCACAGATAAATTAGGGTAGGATATATCATTATACTGGAACACTACTCCGCCACTGTCAGAGAAAGCCTTAGAGTGCATTCTTTACCCGAATCATAGTGCTAGCTCGATGATAGATTCGAATGATGTGAGTCTTCTGGGGCGTTGCAAAGTTCAGATACCAGTGAACAGAATTGGTTCCACTTCTCCATGTGTGTGTGTGTGCAGTCATTGTCATAGAGATTGGTCTTTGTTTTGCTATTAACTGCGGCCTCTGGTCCACATCCGTCTCCTGTATAACAAGCATTAAATGTTTTGTGCATAAATCGGTCTGGTTTGTGTTTTATGTGACCGCCAATGTAGTTGGAGCAGATATTTGCAACTATCGCCCTTTCAATCCGTAACTTGTTGATCAGACCAGCCCCAGGGCAGAAGGCATCAATCTCGTGCGGACTAACTACAAACCTTGATACATTGTTACATGAGGCAGAACCATTCAGTTTTACGGTGAAACTGTCCGGATATTTAAGTCATTCGCATAATCCTAAACCAGGAGCACGGCAAAGATTAAGTGTTATATTAAATATTGGAGGCTATTACATTGACTTGCCAATTTCTTAAAGGAACTCTTAGTCTTGGTCATGACAATATACAGATGACAGAGGAGACATAGAAAATCTAAATAGTAGGCCTAGTAAAAGTAATTATGCTTATATTTTAATTAATAATTCAATTGAAAACTAAATCTGCTACGGCTACGCAATAAAAATATATAATAAATAATAATACAAATTGCACCTTAATGCTAGCTTTAAATATTAAGTCAGTCAAGACGGAAGAATGTGATCACAACAGAAGAAACACAACACGTGGGAAGAAACAGAGGACAAAGTGACTGTGCTGTTTTTACAATAATCATTATAAGTGAATATAAATAATATATATATATATATTTATGAATCATGAAAAATTAAAAAAGTATCGTTATAGATACGTTCTACAACAATTCAACTTAAACTAATGCATTTGCTACAGGAATAAATGAATTCATTATATATTTTAATATTTTGAAAATGGGGAAATCTGGGGGAAAGAATAGGATCATAATTATTTGCGTACCTTGTAGTTGTCAAAACCTGACAGCACTTCTTTAGAAAGATACACAAAAGCAGCCAGACTTCATTGTAGTTACACGCCCAGACGATGATTGGGAAGTGGAGATTTTATCCAATCAAAACAGGGAATCCACTAGCGGAAGAGGGATGTGGGTGGGAACAGGTAACGCAATCACCCACGTTGGTGACTTGGAATATTCACATGTCAATAACAGAAAAAAAGACAAAGATAATAGATGGTCCGAAGAAGGATAGGGGTTTAGACTGGAGACACATAATTAAAAATGAATATTATAGAGGGAAAATACCGAGGTGATTATTATTATCTGATTGCCACGAGTTGATACGAGCTGCTGCTCTTTGACTCGATTAGATGTGGCGGTTGTAATGGCTTTCTTGACATTCCCGGCTCTTACTGGAGAGGTTGGAGTTCGTCTGTCCCAGGCTATGCTGGAAGACTACTAGTCCTGCCCTGAGGTACTGTAATACTGGGTCCTCTATATGAGTAACAGCCACCTCTACGGGGAACACGGCGATTCTAGCTTCTATTAGCCAGTCTGTTTTGACGCAGATTGTTACCAGGGGTGACCACGAGGAGGTAGATATGCTAGGTCTTGGTCGCTGATGGTGCGCCGACCCTGCTATTGCGACCGCAGTCGCAGCTTGTGCACCCCCTACCGAGGTGATAGATCAGCTTATTTTATCCAAACCACTGAAAACCGCTATTCGTGCTGTCTCGTCCTATAAAGGTCTGTCTACAAGTATTCAGCTCTACGGGAAATACTTATCTTAATAGGAAAATACAGATATACCATTATTCCCGAGTTGTGTTCGTAACCCTACGCTATAGTCATGAGTACACAGGCATTAAAGACATCGCCAATAATAGCTACTTTTTTTTTGCAGCTGAGTTGGCCGTGTGCTCTAGCGTTTTGTTTTCTGGTGGCAAGGCGTTGTGTCGAGGAGTAAGGCTCGGACCATTATTGTTCTTTCTTTTTTTTCTGTTGTTGCTTTTTTGTGAGTGTTGTAAAACATGCCTTTTCCCCTGAAGTTATTCGATACAATATTTAAGGCCCAACACATACGTGATTGTCACTTGAATCTATATGTAATAATATTGCTGTTAAATTACTTGTATATCTTTACGTTTAAAATATTGACGAAGATTGGAATAGGCCAGAGAAGTGCTCGAAGATTGATTATATGAATAGCAGGGTGTAAAGAACATGCACAGGAAGAAATTAATTTTTAAAAAAGGATTATTGATTAAACAACCAGATGTGCGCACATTCCACATCGAGAGAGTGTGTTGTGTTGCCAGTAAAATTTTCATTAGGAAACATGTTTGCGGTGTCCTGACTTGTATATTCATCTCTTCTTGTCGCTGTCTCATTCTCTTCATCTATTTATGTAGCTTATCAGGTTAGATGTTGGAACCTACATATTTCAAATTGAGTGATTCTGATTTAAAAATATATATACTATATATGAAATATGGAGCCGCGATAGCTCAGGTTAATGAACTGGACTACAAGGACAAGAGGTAGGGTCGATCCCAATCGACGGCTTCGGGGTTCACCCAGCCTTAAATGGGTACCGGATTTTTTCTGGGAAAGTAAAGCGGCACGGGCATAATACCGACCACATTACCCCAAAAATCATGCCCCGAAGGTCTGTAAAATTATGGTCACTAACACCATATTTCCATATACGCCACTTGGCGTGACGGGGGCACTTTACTTTTTACTTACATATTAAATATATCATTCATTTATTAATCGAGAACATCAGTTTCACACAATCCAAAGGGACCTATAGGTGCTCATTCCCTCTCTGCTGATGATTTGGAGATGAAATCGGTGTAGCATGTTGATTACATACATTCGAAAACACCAAAGCCAGACCAGATGTGTGCCTCTAGTTAGCTGGAAATACAAATAAACTAGAACATTTCGAACAAGTATATCTAGTGATGCCCAAGTGGAACTAAAAGTGAAAAGACGAGTCTTGACTCCTCTTATATACAATATACGTGTTTTATGACCAAATGTTATCATTCTGGTTTGCACGGCGTAATACGAGTTTAACACACACACAAACGTTATAATATAACAAAGCTTGCTGTTTTTAACATTTATGTAAGGGTATAAAACTTGAAAAACTATTTAGGGCATGTGAGAAACTAATCTTTCCATGTACGTTGCCTTCGAACATTTATACACTTCAAATTGCAGGATAACGTATTGCTGAATGCTTGAGTAGTGTAGGTGGCTGTGAACTCAGGGGAATAGTGGAATAACATGCACCGAAATACAATAGATTTGGCACCGACTTTGCACCGACTTTGCACCAAAACGGTGCCAAAAAAAAAAAATTATTTTTTCGAATTCGCGATTTTTTCGAACTTCATTATTTTTTTTGGGAAAATTTTTTTTTTTTTTTTTTGGTGTTCGTCATTTTGTCGAATCACTGAGAGCTTAACCGCAGGTAAATTCAATAGAGACTCTAATCCGGTGATCGCGCTCCGGTGATCGCCTCTCGCTGTGTGTTATTTTGTGAAAGAGTATATTTGTGTCGCCTCACGCGGTGTGCGTGAAAGAGTATTTTAAAAGAGTTTGTGAAAGTAAACAGAATTATTTAAAAAATATGTATTTGTGAAAGTAAACTCAGAATTATTAAAAAAAAAAAAAAAACAGTCTCCCGTCAGGATTCGAACACGGGTCTACTACGTGACAGGCCAGGCAACATGTAAAAAAATGCTGACAAGCAATAACATTGAAAGGTTAGTTTTGTCGAACGGTCTCCTGTGTTTCTGAGAGCTTAACCGCAGGTAAATTCAATAGAGACTCGGTGCTAATCCGATCGCCTCGCTCCGTGTCCGGTGATCGCCTCGCTGTGTGTTATTTGTGAAAGAGTATTTTAAAAGAGTATGTGATAAATAAAAATTCAGAATTATTAAAACGTTAAGAAATATAGTTAAATGTGATAAAACTGATTTTTAAAAAGGCGAAATAATAAAACTATGAAAAAAAATAAGTTAACATACTGACGGAAAACTGTATGTTAAGAAACTGGAATGACATGGCAGCTTTTGTTGACTGGGCTAGTGGTACTTGAGGAATGCTATTGTTAGGAAAAATCGCTTACAAGGAATCGTGGTCATTGTTAGGAAAATATGCTGACGGTCATTGTTAGGCATGTAACTGAAACTCCGTGTTTAGAGTTAAAGTTAGGTAGAGGCATAATTATGAAAAATCAATATTTAAAAAAAACGTAAAATGAAGGGGAAAATTTAAAATTATAGGCGATCTCGTAACTGATTGGGTCGCGGATCTTGCACTACATTTTTTAGTGCCACCCTCAACACCATCATCCCTTCATGTCCTATCATCATCATACCACACAAAGTTTCAAACCGATTATTATTCGCCGGGTGGGCATGTGAGGTGGAGGGGCGGGTAATAGGCAACATGTAAACGAGTTGGTTGACACAGGTGTGTTATTGTAGTATCGCTAACATCATGTGCCAGGATAGCGGTTCTTGGGGAAAGATTATTGGTCGTGTGTGTTATCGCTACCAACATCATCATGTGTCGGTTAGTAAGGTGTGCTAATATTAAATACTGACGCTCGCTCTTTCTCATTCAATGTAAAGCAAAACAAAATTCTATATTTCACAATTTTATTAATACATCATATATATATATATTACTGGCCGGTTGTTGATAATTTTAAGCGTCTGGGTTTCCTCCCTCCTGTTTTGGTGGTACTGTTTGTTAAATGTCTATCAAACACGGGTGCATAGGAAGTTTCATTAGCCTTCAAAACACAACCGCCCTCCATTTTGACAAAACCTTGATCAAAGCTGGAATAGGTAATCGAGGACTTGGCTGAAACACCCTGGTCATCCATACTGGCTGCCGGAGCTGTCGTCTGATTAACAAGAGTGAGGTCCCCTTGGTTAACAGAAAACGGCGTGTAGTTGATGTTAGCATAAGCGTTTTCGAGACTGCCTTAACGCCATGTGCCACCCTCAACACCATCCTCTCTCTCTCTCTCTCTCTCTATCGCATATCCAAGCTAACTCAAGTCAAATAAAAATCATCACCAAGCCACACAAATTGACACATCATCATCATGTGCCACCCTCAACACTATCATCATCATCATCCACCCTCATCACCCCTTCCTATCATCACCATGTGCCACCCTCAACACCATCCTCTCTCTCTCTCTCTATCGCATATCCAAGCTAACTCAAGTCAAATAAAATCATCACCAAGCCACACAAATTGACACATCATCATCATGTGCCACCCTCAACACCATCCTCTCTCTCTCTCTCTCTCTCTCTCTCTCTCTCTCTCTCTATCGCATAGCCAAGCTAACTCAAGTCAAATAAAAATCATCATCATGTGCCACCCTCAACACCATCATCCCTTCATGTCCTATCATCATCATGTGCCACCCTCAACACTAGCATCATGTGCCACCCTCAACACTAGCATCATGTGCCTCAACACTATCATCTTGTACCTCAACATCACCCTTCAAGTCCTATCATCATCATGTGCCACCCTCAACACCATCATCAGCCCTTCAGGTCCTAGCATCAAACCACACAAAGTATCAACCAGCGAAATTCTCTCTCTCTCTCTCTCTCTCTCTCTCTCTCTGTCTCTCTCACATTCATGGTAAACCAAAACAAAATAAATCACTAAGATTTTACCACCATAACACAAATTTAGGGTCATATTAAAAAAAGTCGACCTTAAAACCATACAAATCTACTCCATACTCATAAAAGTTAGACACATCAAACAGATAATTACTTCCAAACTCCAAAAAAAAGTTAGACCAAATCACGCCTCGATCGTTCTCTAACATTCCCTCGATCGTTCTTTAACATTGCCTCCAGCGTTCTTTAACATTGCCTGAAGCGTTCTCTAACATTGCCTCCAGCGTTCTCTAAATTGCCTCGATCGTTCTTTAACATTGCTCCAGCGTTCTTTAACATTGCCTGAAGCGTTCTCTAACATTGCCTCCAGCGTTCTCTAACATTGCCTCGATCGTTCTTAACATTGCCTCCAGCGTTCTTTAACATTGCCTCCACGTTCTGTAACATTGCCTCGATCGTTCTTTAACATTACCTCGAGCGTTCTCTAACATTGCCTCGATCGTTCTTTAACATTGCCTCCAGCGTTCTCTAACATTCCTTGCTCGTTCTCTAACATTTTCATTAGTTGGAGTCTTTGTGTTGCCTTCTTAGTGAGATTCTCTACGTGTTTCTTCAGGCTCAATTGTCAGTCTAGTTGTATTCCTAAAAAATCTACTTCCATACTGATACTAGTTAGACACAATGATCAGATAGTTACATCCAAATCCCAAACATTTTACCCCAGAACACAAAAATTTAGGGTCATACTGAAAAAGTCGACCTAAAAATCCCAAAGGGCAGAAACTTAGGAGGTAAGGGCAGAAACCAGGAGACAAGGGCAGAAACCTAGGAGGCGATGGTAGAAACCAAAGAGGCAAGGTCAGAAATCTAGAAGCTGTGTTAGAAAACAACGAGGGAAGGTCAGAAACCTAGGAGGCATGGTCAGAAATCTAGGAAGCTGTGTTAGAAAACAAGGAGGCAAGGTGAGAAAACAAGGAGGGAAGGTCAGAAATCTAAGAGGCGAGGGCAGAAACCTAGGAGACAAGGGCAGAAACCTAGGAGGCGATGGTAGAAACCAAAGAGACAAGGGCAGAAATCTAGGAAGCAAAGGCTGAAAACAAGGAGGGAAGGCAGAAATCTAAGAGGCGAGGGCAGAAACCTAGGAGACAAGGGCAGAAACCTAGGAGGCGATGGTAGAAACCAAAGAGGCAAGGTCAGAAATCTAGGAAGCAAAGGCTGAAAACAAGGAGGGAAGGTCAGAAACCAAAGAGGCATGGTCAGAAATCTAGAAAGCTGTGTTAGAAACCTAGGAGCATGGTCAGAAATCTAGGAAGCTGTGTTAGAAAACAAGTAGGCAGGTGAGAAAACAAGGAGGGAGGGTCAGAAATCTAAGAGGCGAGGGCAGAAACCTAGGAGACAAGGGCAGAAATCTAGGAAGCTGTGTTAGAAAACAAGGGGAAGGTCAGAAACCTAGGAGGCATGGTCAGAAATCTAGGAAGCTGTGTTAGAAAACAAGGAGGGAAGGTCAGAAACCTAGGAGGCATGGTCAGAAATCTAGGAAGCTGTGTTAGAAAACAAGGAGGGAAGGTCAGAAACCTAGGAGGCATGGTCAGAATCTAGGAAGCTGTGTTAGAAAACAAGAGGCGAGGGCAGAAACCAAAGAGGCAAGGTCAGACATTTTCATTATTTGGAGTCTTTGTATTACCTTCTTAGTGAGATTCTCTACGTGTTTCTTCAAAAGCTACTCTCATTCTCATACTAGTTAGACACATCGAACCGTTCGTTATTTCTAAAGCCAAAAAAAAAAAAAAAGTTTGGCCAAATCACTAACATTTACCCACAGAACAAAATAAATATAGACTCATATTAAAAAAGTCGACCTCAAAACCATAAAAATCTACTCCCACACTCATCTAAAAGTTACACCAAAACCGCACGAGATTTGCACCGTGCAAAAACATGCACAAGTTTGACACGCGCACCAGTTTGGCACAATGCACATTCGTAAAGGGCGTAACAATCAGCATTCGTAAGGGGCGTAACAATCATAAAAGTGATTTTTAAGTAATTTTTTTTTTTGGTATGGGATGTCTATTGTGCATTGTGCCAAACTGGTGCGCGTGTCAAACTTGTGCATGTTTTTGCACGTGCAAATCTCGTGCGGTTTTGGTGTAACTTTAGATGAGTGTGGGAGTAGATTTTTATGGTTTTGAGGTCGACTTTTTTAATATGAGTCTATATTTATTTGTTCTGTGGGTAAATTGTTAGTGATTTGGCCAAACTTTTTTTTTTTTTTTTTGGCTTTAGAAATAACGAACGGTTCGATGTGTCTAACTAGTATGAGAATGAGAGTACTTTTTGAAGAAACACGTAGAGAATCTCACTAAGAAGGTAATACAAAGACTCCAAATAATGAAAATGTCTGACCTTGCCTCTTTGGTTTCTGCCCTCGCCTCCTTGTTTTCTAACACAGCTTCCTAGATTTCTGACCATGCCTCCTAGGTTTCTGACCTTCCCTCCTTGTTTTCTAACACAGCTTCCTAGATTTCTGACCATGCCTCCTAGGTTTCTGACCTTCCCTCCTTGTTTTCTAACACAGCTTCCTAGATTTCTGACCATGCCTCCTAGGTTTCAGCCTTTGCTTCCTAGGTTTCTGCCCTTGTCTCCTAGGTTTCTGCCCTCGCCTCTTAGATTTCTGACCCTCCCTCCTTGTTTTCTCACCTTGCCTACTTGTTTTCTAACACAGCTTCCTAGATTTCTGACCATGCCTCCTAGGTTTCTAACACAGCTTTCTAGATTTCTGACCATGCCTCTTGGTTCTGACCTTCCCTCCTTGTTTTCAGCCTTTGCTTCCTAGATTTCTGACCTTGCCTCTTTGGTTTCTACCATCGCCTCCTAGGTTTCTGCCCTTGTCTCCTAGGTTTCTGCCCTCGCCTCTTAGATTTCTGCCTTCCCTCCTTGTTTTCAGCCTTTGCTTCCTAGATTTCTGCCCTTGTCTCTTTGGTTTCTACCATCGCCTCCTAGGTTTCTGCCCTTGTCTCCTAGGTTTCTGCCCTCGCCTCTTAGATTTCTGACCTTCCCTCCTTGTTTTCTCACCTTGCCTCCTTGTTTTCTAACACAGCTTCCTAGATTTCTGACCATGCCTCCTAGGTTTCTGACCTTCCCTCGTTGTTTTCTAACACAGCTTCCTAGATTTCTGACCTTGCCTCTTTGGTTTCTACCATCGCCTCCTAGGTTTCTGCTCTTGTCTCCTAGGTTTCTGCCCTTACCTCCTAAGTTTCTGCCCTTTGGGATTTTTAGGTCGACTTTTTTAGTATGACCCTAAATTTTTGTGTTCTGGGGTAAAATGTTTGGGATTTGGATGTAACTATCTGATCATTGTGTCTAACTAGTATCAGTATGGAAGTAGATTTTTTAGGAATACAACTAGACTGACAATTGAGCCTGAAGAAACACGTAGAGAATCTCACTAAGAAGGCAACACAAAGACTCCAACTAATGAAAATGTTAGAGAACGAGCAAGGGAATGTTAGAGAACGCTGGAGGCAATGTTAAAGAACGATCGAGGCAATGTTAGAGAACGCTCGAGGTAATGTTAAAGAACGATCGAGGCAATGTTACAGAACGCTGGAGGCAATGTTAAAGAACGCTGGAGGCAATGTTAAAGAACGATCGAGGCAATGTTAGAGAACGCTGGAGGCAATGTTAGAGAACGCTTCAGGCAATGTTAAAGAACGCTGGAGGCAATGTTAAAGAACGATCGAGGCAATGTTAGAGAACGCTGGAGCAATGTTAGAGAACGCTTCAGGCAATGTTAAAGAACGCTGGAGGCAATGTTAAAGAACGATCGAGGGAATGTTAGAGAACGATCGAGGCGTGATTTGGTCTAACTTTTTTTTTGGAGTTTGGAAGTAATTATCTGTTTGATGTGTCTAACTTTTATGAGTATGGGAGTAGATTTGTATGGTTTTAAGTTCGACTTTTTTTAATATGACCCTAAATTTGTGTTATGGTGGTAAAATCTTAGTGATTTATTTTGTTTTGGTTTACCATGAATGTGAGAGAGACAGAGAGAGAGAGAGAGAGAGAGATAGAGAGAGAGAGAGAGAGAATTTCGCTGGTTGATACTTTGTGTGGTTTGATGCTAGGACCTGAAGGGCTGATGATGGTGTTGAGGGTGGCACATGATGATGATAGGACTTGAAGGGTGATGTTGAGGTACAAGATGATAGTGTTGAGGCACATGATGCTAGTGTTGAGGGTGGCACATGATGCTAGTGTTGAGGGTGGCACATGATGATGATAGGACATGAAGGGATGATGGTGTTGAGGGTGGCACATGATGATGATTTTTATTTGACTTGAGTTAGCTTGGCTATGCGATAGAGAGAGAGAGAGAGAGAGAGAGAGAGAGAGGATGGTGTTGAGGGTGGCACATGATGATGATGTGTCAATTTGTGTGGCTTGGTGATGATTTTTATTTGACTTGAGTTAGCTTGGATATGCGATAGAGAGAGAGAGAGGATGGTGTTGAGGGTGGCACATGGTGATGATAGGAAGGGGTGATGAGGGTGGATGATGATGATGATAGTGTTGAGGGTGGCACATGATGATGATGTGTCAATTTGTGTGGCTTGGTGATGATTTTTATTTGACTTGAGTTAGCTTGGATATGCGATAGAGAGAGAGAGAGAGAGAGAGAGGATGGTGTTGAGGGTGGCACATGGCGTTAAGGCAGTCTCGAAAACGCTTATGCTAACATCAACTACACGCCGTTTTCTGTTAACCAAGGGGACCTCACTCTTGTTAATCAGACGACAGCTCCGGCAGCCAGTATGGATGACCAGGGTGTTTCAGCCAAGTCCTCGATTACCTATTCCAGCTTTGATCAAGGTTTTTGTCAAATGGAGGGCGGTTGTGTTTTGAAGGCTAATGAAACTTCCTATGCACCCGTGTTTGATAGACATTTAACAAACAGTACCACCAAAACAGGAGGGAGGAAACCCAGACGCTTAAAATTATCAACAACCGGCCAGTAATATATATATATATATGATGTATTAATAAAATTGTGAAATATAGAATTTTGTTTTGCTTTACATTGAATGAGAAAGAGCGAGCGTCAGTATTTAATATTAGCACACCTTACTAACCGACACATGATGATGTTGGTAGCGATAACACACACGACCAATAATCTTTCCCCAAGAACCGCTATCCTGGCACATGATGTTAGCGATACTACAATAACACACCTGTGTCAACCAACTCGTTTTACATGTTGCCTATTACCCGCCCCTCCACCTCACATGCCCACCGCCGGCGAATAATAATCGGTTTGAAACTTTGTGTGGTATGATGATGATAGGACATGAAGGGATGATGGTGTTGAGGGTGGCACTAAAAAATGTAGTGCAAGATCCGCGACCCAATCAGTTACGAGATCGCCTATAATTTTAAATTTTCCCCTTCATTTTACGTTTTTTTTTAAATATTGATTTTTCATAATTATGCCTCTACCTAACTTTACTCTAACACGGAGTTTCAGTTACATGCCTAACAATGACCGTCAGCATATTTTCCTAACAATGACCACGATTCCTTGTAAGCGATTTTTCCTAACAATAGCATTCCTCAAGTACCACTAGCCCAGTCAACAAAAGCTGCCATGTCATTCCAGTTTCTTAACATACAGTTTTCCGTCAGTATGTTAACTTATTTTTTTTCATAGTTTTTATTATTTCGCCTTTTTAAAAATCAGTTTTATCACATTTAACTATATTTCTTAACGTTTTTAATAATTCTGAATTTTTATTTATCACATACTCTTTTAAAATACTCTTTCACAAATAACACACAGCGAGGCGATCACCGGACACGGAGCGAGGCGATCGGATTAGCACCGAGTCTCTATTGAATTTACCTGCGGTTAAGCTCTCAGAAACACAGGAGACCGTTCGACAAAACTACCTTTCAATGTTATTGCTTGTCAGCATTTTTTTACATGTTGCCTGGCCTGTCAGTAGACCCGTGTTCGAATCCTGACGGGAGACTGTTTTTTTTTTTTTTTTTTATAATTCTGAGTTTACTTTCACAAATACATATTTTTTAAATAATTCTGTTTACTTTCACAACTCTTTTAAAATACTCTTTCACGCACACCGCGTGAGGCGACACAAATATACTCTTTCACAAAATAACACACAGCGAGAGGCGATCACCGGAGCGCGATCACCGGATTAGAGTCTCTATTGAATTTACCTGCGGTTAAGCTCTCAGTGAACCATTTCGACAAACTGACGAACACCAAAAAAAATTTTTCCCAAAAAAAAATAATGAAGTTCGAAAAAATCGCGAATTCGAAAAATAATTTTTTTTTTTGGGCACCGTTTTGGTGCAAAGTCGGTGCAAAGTCGGTGCCAAATCTATGTATTTCGGTGCATGTTATTCCACTATTCCCCTGAGTTCACAGCCACCTACACTACTGATATTTATTGTAGGTCTAGATAATTTTTTTTTTATGATCATAGTTTTAGTCTTTTTTATATTCATATCTAGTCCATATTTTTTGCTTGTTATGTTTATCACATTAAGCAATTGTTGTAGGTCTTTAGGATTTTCTGCTAGTAGAACAGTATCATCAGCATATCTTAGGTTATTGATTATCTTTCCGTTATGTTTAGGCCTGGCATCTCTGAGATGTTTTTAAAGATTTGCTGAGTGTATAGATTGAACAAACTTGGTGATAGATCCATCCTTGTCTTACTCGTCTTTTTATGTCCATGGGTGTAGAGTTTCTCCTTGTTATATCTTATTATTGCTGTTTGCTCCCAGTACAAATTACATATTAGTCGTATGTCTGCGTCGTTTAGATTTATATCCTATAGGCAGTCTAAAAGTTGGTTATGGTGTATTCTATCGAAAGCTTTGGTGTAGTCTATAAAGCAGGCATATATTGGTTTGTTTACTTCTGTGTACTTTCAATCAATGTTCTCATGCTAAATATGGCTTCTTTTGTGCCACTATTTTTCCCGAATCCATATTGTTGCTCATCTAATTCAGTATTGATTTTATTCTGAATCCTACTTTGTATAAATTTTAGTAAAATTGTTGTTACCTGGCTCAAAAAGAATAGCAAAGAAGTTTAAAGTTAACTGAGAAAATCTTAACTAAGTAAAGTAAAGAGCCCCGTCACGCCAAGTGACGTATAGGGAATATGGTGTTTACCTCGTTTCAAATCATCTGCCCAACTTTTAAAATCTATATCTTTTTAATATCTTTTTGTAATTTTTTTCAAAATTTGCAAGTAAAGTTATAATGATTAGAACCAAACAGGGAATTAATTTCATTAAAAAAAAACATTTGGTTATTTTGTTGCTTATTTGATTTATATAAATTTATAACGACCCATTGATGTAGTCAAAACTTAATGTTTACAGTATTTTAAGTTAAAAATAGCGATTAAAAATCCATACACGGTACAATTGAGGTTTTTGCACACTTTCCACATGGCTTTCTGACACAATTAGACACTTGTAGAAAACACGAGGCATTGTGTGTTCCATTTCCGTTCATTCATAGGTGGAGACGTGGAACAATAACATTTATCATGAGTCTTAAAATGAAATTCTGCAGTTTACAAAACATCGCAATAAAAATGTATGACTATTTTTGCAAAGAGGCTAAACGAGGAAGATTATTTCATTTTTAGAAAACCCTGAGAATAGGACAAGACACATTTTGGATTTATCTAAACGGTCATTTAATCGCTGGATTCAAGCACGTGACCGTCAATGTTCAAAATATACAAAATCACAAGGAGAGCAAAAATGTATAATTTCGACAGTGAACTTATTAGAAGTGAAATTCGCAAAATGTTGGGTATGAATGAAACTGTTACAATAAGAAAATTAAAAGTATCGCTGAAAAAGAACAACAGTATTGAAATATCAAAGTCTACATTATGGAGGAATGTGAGAGCTGCAGGCTTTACATTCAGAAAGTATTCCAATGGACGAAACATCATCTGTGAGAACCACATATAGTAGTCATGAGAAGCAAGTACTTACGTGAAGTAAAAGAGGTGCGCAAGCAAGGTTATGATATTGTGTACTTGGATGAAACATGGATCAATGCTCACCACACTAACCAAAGGGAATGGCAGTCATCAGATGGAAAGATTAAGAGATTAATACCTAGCAGCAAAGGACAGCGCTTGATAATTGCTCATGCAGGTAGTGACAACATGGACTAATACAGAATGCAGAGCTCATTTTTCTTTCAAAATCCATAGACAATCGGGATTATCACTCTGAGATGAATGGTCACATATTTAGACATTGGATTGAAAATTATGTTCTCCCATCACTAGATCGACCATCTTGCCTAATAATGGATAATGCAGCGTACCACAACATTGTTGCACTTGAAGATAAAGTCCCGACGTCATCCAGTACAAAAGATGCTATTAAGATATGGCTCACAAAGGAGCACATACAATTTAATAACATGTACTTAAAACCTGAATTACTATCTCTAGTAAAGCAAAAACAGAGGACAAAGATTTTTCAAATAGATAAGATTATCCAAGAGCACTGTCATATAAGTTTGAGGCTGCCACCTTACCATGCTCATTTAAATCCAATAGAACTAATCTGGGCAAAATTAAAAGGACAAGTGGCAGATGAAAATACAACATTCAAAATATGCGATGTAAAGACTCTTGCTAATCTCGCTTATTAAATATCTATCTATCTATCTATTGTCCTTTCGAGCCGAAGACGGCACATAGGGCAGAACCACAATCTCAAAAATAGAAACCTTGCGTGCCAAAATGGCACATATTGCAGAGATCACTGCTTCTAAAATCTATGGTCTGTTTCCATAACAATGCTTTTACAATGACAGCTTGTCAAGCCATCGATCAACCTCCTTAGTCACCTCATACGACATGCCTGGAAGGTCACAGTGTCACTATTCTTTACATCCCACATAATGGGGCCCCGGTAACACACGGCTAGTCTACATTACATCTATTAAATATAGACAAAGATTATTGGGCTAAATGTGAAGACCACGTCTTAAAACAGGAAGAGGAATATTGGGAAAATGATGGTTTGTGGAATGTTCAACCCCAAACAGTTATTAATCTTTTAGACTCGTCTGATTCAGAATGAAAGTATATAGCCCCCACAATGTTGGCTCCTATATTACCTTAATTAGTTCAACAAACGGTCCTTTTCAGGACCACACAACTATGAAAATTGGACATACAGCTATACCTTGATATTATCGTCCGTCCTCGAACTGAGCAGACAATAATTCTCCTGGTGTTTTGTTTTATCCAGTTATTTCCCCATTACGGCCACGCCTTTACCTAGTGAAATTAATCATAGACCAGCAACTACGGTAATTTCTATTCTTTAGGGCTTCACAATTTACAATTTTGACAACATCAAAGAATATCGCCGCTTTAAGAAAACTGCAGCTGCAAGATATTTGTTAAATATAATTTAAAGGGTCTTTTTGCATTCTAATAACATTTGGAAAATTTCAAAAGTTTTTAACAAACGGTTAGAGAGTAATAGCTGAAGTTGGCAGATGATTTGAAACGAGTTATACTGACCATACATTTTACAGACCTTCAGCACATGATTTTCGGGGTAATGTGGTCGGTATTAAGCCCGCGCCACTTTACTTTCCCAGAAAAAATCAGGTACCCATTTAAGGCTGAGTGAACTCGGAAGCCGTTGGTTGGGATCGAACCCTACCCCTTGTCCTTTGTAGTCCAGTTCCTAACCACTGAGCTATCGTGGCTCCGTATCATCATCATACGCTGTTGTTTTTCGCTAACTATGTATTCCTAAGATATTCTCAGTTAACTTTCAACTTCTTTGCTATTCTTTGAGAATATCTTAGGAATACATAGTTGCGAAGAACATCAGCGTATGCTGATGATACGGTAGCCGCGATAGCTCAGTGGTAGAAGTAATGGTAGCAACGATTAAAAAGACTTCACTGCAATGCAAAATAAAGACAAGTGGAGCAATATTAAAACAAGAAAATGAATTTAAACATATGTGAACAATGTTAAGCTCAGATGGTAGATGAACAACAGCGGTGAGATGTAGAATGGCTCAGGCAAAAGTAACTTTCCCCCAAAATGGGATATTTGCAATCCATTTTTGACAATAGAAACATAATAAACTAGTTCTTAAATGTTATGTAGAGCCAGTCTTAACATACGGATGTGAATCATGGACAATAGGAAAACAGACAATAAAATCACCACAGGCTGTAGAAATGTGGTTTTACAGAAGTATATTGAGAATATCATGGACAGCTAAGAAGAGTAATGAAAATGTTCTGAAAGAGGCCAAAGCAACAAAAAAAAAAAAAAAAAAAAAAAAAAAAAAAAAAAATTTTAGGCAATGTTATGAGAAGAGAACAGCTGCAATAAACCGTAACAAATGGGAAAATTGAAAGACGCAGAGATAGAGGAAAGCAAAGAGATAAGATACCAGACAGCTTAAGTGAATGGTTAGGCTGAAGGTCAACAACAGAAATTATAAACAACTGTCGTGATTGAAAGTTGTGTAGAGACATGATCACCTACGCCAGCAGGCTTGGTGCTTGATGAGGATCATATCAATCTTGATATTAAAAAGAACTTAAGTATTAAACATGTAAACAAATTTATATGGTCATGTAGGCGTGTGTAACTATATATATATATATATATATATATATATATATATATATGCATATACATACACGCACGCACGCACGTACACACACACACACATATATATATATAAATTTTGTTGGTGACAGTTTACGGTACCATGAAGTCAAGCTATCAATTATCTCCTTGTGTCGTCGGCGGTCTCTCTTTCCCCTTATTTTGCCACTTGTTGCCACTTGTAACCAAGTATCCAACTTTCACCATCTCCTGTTGTGCTCGAAAACAGTAGATTATTTCTTTCTGATCTTTTAAGCAGCTCACTTTTTTTAGTTGGTCCCTATGAGATTTTCTTTGTTAGTCTTTCTATCTGTCCAGAGAACTTTTAGACAGAATGAAAGACATCTTTGTGGCCTTTAATCATCTGTTCATTTCTTTGTCTACTATTTGATTCTATATGTTAGATATACTCACAATAAGGAAAAGACGATTAAAGACTTTTAATCTCTGAGATGGGATTTCTCAGACGAATGTTGAAAGTTTACTGGACAACTAAAAAGAGCAACGAAGAAATCCGCAAAGTGGCCAACACATAAAAAAAAGCTCCTAAAGAAGAGCATAAGAAAGAAACAATATACATTTTTCGGGCGCAACATGAGAAAAGGAAAGTTGGAATACTTGCTTATAATTGCCAACATCCAGGATAAGAGAGATCGCTGACGACAAAGACAGACGATGTTATATAACATGGTGTCATGGAATGGAAAACAGCAAACAATAGAATTGATCCGATGCGCTGTGCATAGAAAATTATGGAAGGACATGATCGCCTATGCCAGCTGGTATGAAACATGATGATGATGATTATAATTTATATATATATATATATATATATATATATATATATATATATATATATCATCATCATCATCATGGACCGGGCCTGCTGGCGTAGGTGATCATGTCTCTCCACAACTTTCGATCTCGGCAGCTATTTATCATTTCTGTTGTTGACCATCTGCCAAGCCATTCTCTTAAGCTGTCTGTTATTTTTTCTCTTTGCTTCCCTCTATCTCTTCGTCCCTCAGTTTTTCCAGTTGTTAAATATATTCCAGTTGTTCTCTTCTCATTACATGGCCAAAAAATGATGATTGTTTCTTCCTAATATTGGAAATTAGCTCTATTTTTGCTTTGACCTCCCTCAGAACATCTTCATTACTATTCTTAGCTGTCCATGGTACTCTCAACATTCTTCTGTAAAACCACATTTCTACAGACTCCAGTAATTTTCTTGTCTGTTGTCCTATTGTCCATGATTCACATCCATATGTTAAGACTGGCTCTACATAACATTTAAGAACTTTTTTTCTTGTTTCTATTGTCAAAATGGATTGCATAGTATCTTCTTCATTTTTTTTTAGAAAGCTGCCTTTGCCTGAGCCATTCTGCATCTCACCTCTGTTGTACATCTTCGGTCTGAGGTTAACAAAGTCTGAGGTTAACAATATATATATATGAATATGAAAACATGCACATATTATATTTTTGACAGAACAAGCACATAAAGATATCAACTAACCTCGAGTGCGATGCCTGGTAGTTGTGATTACACTTAAGTAGGGGTGTGACCTGGAAACATACTCACTAAACTCATCATTAGCGGAGTCCTTTGTTTCTCCGAGAATGCTGAGGACAAACAGAACATATGTTTTCTTTTTAATCCTTCTTATCACACTAAAACTTGTTGTGTCTTCGTGACCTTACCCTCCCCCGGACTCTGGGTAGTGAGATCCGAAGTCTAAACCTCTCGGAAAACGGAGAAATACATGACGTCCTATATGCATTTGCGCATGTTAGAGAACTCTTGGCAATTACAAATTGAAAATAGTAGGCCACAAAAGGTCGCTGTGGAACAAACAGGACTAACATCAAAACAAATAACACCAGGGTTTGAAATAAAAATAGCAAAATTGTATGTCTTCTCAACATTGCTGTATTTTTGGTGAAGAAACATGGACATTACACAAGAAAACAGAAGAGAAATTGGAGCCTTTGAAATGTGAATTTATAGAAGAATAGGAAGAATCGGATGGGCGGGAAAGAAAACAAATGATGAAGTTTTAAAACAGCTAAAACTAAAAATAGAACTACTAAACACAATTCCAAAAAGACAAATGAGATTTTCGGGCATTTTAAAAGACACAACAGCCTACTAAAAGTGATTTTGAAATAGAAAAATAAGGTAAACGAGGCAGAAATAGACCAAGACTAACTAGGACGAGTAACATCAAAAGATGGACAAGCCAGCCTATGACAACCTGCACTATCAAAGGAAAGGACAGCAGAATGGCGCTCCATAGTAGATAAACCTTGATGAAGAGACGGCACACGATGATGATGATGATGATGGGTTTTTAACGTGCGCGAGTGAACACGGGACCTTCAGTATCAGTTTTCCCAGATGGTTAGACATCGAATCACACTACTCAGAGACCAGGGGAGAGTAAAGACACCACCAGTTTAATTTTGACAGTAAGGATCATCATCATATGAGGTCACAGACCCTCATTACATACGTTTAATAGTCGCGGACCCCATTACATACGTTTAGTAGTCGCGGACCCCATTACATACGTTTAGTAGTCGCGGACCCCATTACATACGTTTAGTAGTCGCGGACCCCATTAAATATGTTTTGTAGTCACGGACCCAAATTTAAATACTTTCTGTAGTCGCAGACCCCCATTAAATATGTTCTGCAGTCGCGAGGCCCCCATTAAATAAGTTTAGTAGTCATGGACCCCCATTAAATACAATTAGTAGTCGCCGACCCCATTAAATAAGTTTAGTAGTCGCCGACCACCATTAAATACGTTTAGTAGTCGCCGACCCCCATTAAATACGTTTAGTAGTCGTGGATCCCATTAAATACGCTTAGTAGTCGTCGACCCCCATTAAATACGTTTAGTAGTCGTGGACCCCATTAAATACGTTTTGTAGTCACGGACCTCCATTAAATACGTTTAGTAGTCATGGACCCCCATTGTATAGTTTTGTAGTCATGGACCTCCATTAAATGCGTTTTGTATCCGCGGACCCCCATTAAATACGTTTAGTAGTCGCCGACCCCCATTAAATACGTTTAGTAGTCGCACCCCCATTAAATACGTTTAGTAGCCGCGGACCCCCATTAAATACGTTTTGTAGTCGTGGACCCCATTAAATACGTTTTGTAGTCACGGACCTCCATTAAATAAATACGTTTGTAGCCGCAGACCCCCATTAAATACGTTTTGTAGCCGCGGACCCCCATTAAATACGTTTTGTATCCGCGGACCCCCATTAAATACGTTTAGTAGTCGCCGACCCCCATTAAATACGTTTAGTAGTCGCACCCCCATTAAATACGTTTAGTAGCCGCGGACCCCCATTAAATACGTTTTGTAGCCGCGGACCCCCATTAAATACGTTTTGTTGCCGCAGACCCCCATTAAATACGTTTTGTAGCCGCAGACCCCCATTAAATACGTTTTGTTGCCGCAGACCCCCATTAAATACGTTTTGTAGCCGCAGACCCCCATTAAATACGTTTTGTAGCCGCGGACCCCCATTAAATACGTTTTGTTGCCGCAGACCCCCATTAAATACGTTTTGTAGCCGCGGACTCCCAGGATTCAGCATAAGCTCAAGATTTAAAACCCAAAAGTGAATCAACATTTTAATTGAATAAAACTGTAATAAACATCACATTTAAACTGAGCTACTCTCCTACGAATCCAGTTAGCTTCAAAATTTCATACCTTTCTTCAAGCCTTCGAGGACCCCCTTGTGAAGGCAACGCGGACCCCTCGAACGACTACTCCTCGGGGTAGAGGCAGACCACAATTTGAAAAACTCTGGCCTAGGGATTAGGGAAATGGAAGGTAACTCATTAACCTAAAAGTGTTAAGCTGAAGTCGGATGTTTAGGGAAAAAATGATCAGATGTCACAGTCTGCTGTAAGCCCGAGACGACATATTTAGGTGTATTTAGTGTCCTTTGAAGGGTGGACGATTAAAAAGCATAAACCACTGATAACAAACATAACAAAACTGTACGAAAACTAATATGATGCATCACTAAGATAAAATGAAGTAGAAATAACATTATCTCATACTAATTACAATGAGAATTTAGAAAAATAATAATAATATAATACCACGTGTTTGTTACTTTTAGAACTGACTAGCAGAAACTACTACACCATCTCAAACTACTACATTACATTACCATATATTTATTACTATTACTAAGTTCTCAAAGAGGCCAACAGAAAAAGGGAGCTCCTGAAAAACATCAAAAAGAAACAATCAACATTTTTCGGGCACATCATGAGAAGAGGAAAACTGGAATACTTGGTTACAACTGGTAAAAAAATAAAGAAAGAGAGATCGCGGGCGACAAAGAGAGAAAATACTGGATAGCTTGGTTTCATGGCATGGAAAACAGTCAACAAAATAACGATGCACTGTAGATAGTAGATTGTGGAAAGACATGATCGCCTACGCCAACCGGTATGGCACATGATGATGATGATATTTATTACTATGCGATTTTAGAAACAGAAAACATATTACCCCATATTTCTTACTTTTAGAACTGACTAACAACAACCTAAACTAAACCTATGATCATAAACAAAGAAAATTCTCAAGACCTACAATTAAATATCACAGTTGAAGGAATACATCTGGAGACAGTCCAGAGCTACAACTACCTGGGACATACTATAACCAATGATGGAAAATGTAAAATTGAAATAAACAAAAGAATAGGTAAGGCTAAAAGTAATTTTAATGTCATGAAAAATATACTAACAACAAAACAAATATCAGCAGGGCTGAAATTAAGAATGGCAAAATGTTACATCTTCTCAATATTCCTGTATGGTGCAGAAACATGGACATTAGGCAAAAAAAAAAAACAGAACAGAAAATTGAAGCCGTTGAAATGTGGATTTATAGAAGAATAGGTAGAATTCTATCTATCTATTGTCCTTTCGAGCCGAAGACGGCACATAGGGCAGAGCCACAATCTCAAAATCAGAAACCTTGCGTGCCAAAGCGGCACATATTGCAGAGATCACTGCTCTAAAATATATGGCGCTGTTTCCATAACAATACTTTTTACAATGACAGCTTGTCAAGCCATCGATCAACCTCCTTAGTCGCCTCATACGACATGCCTGGAAGGTCACAGTGTCACTATTCTTTACTTCCCTCATAATGAGGCCCCGGTAACACACGGGGGATGGGGAAAAAAAAGAAAACAAACGATGAAGTTTTGAAACAACTGAAAATGAAAAGTGAACTACTAAATACAATTAAGACAAGACAAATGAAATGTTTCATGACCGTTGTTGGAATTCCTTGACGCAAGTTATTTTCATGTTACTTATTAATGTAAACTACTTCGTCAGCCACAGTTTTATCTCTTTATGAAATTGTCACTGTGTTTTTGTTCGTCGTAGGCTGCTTTTCACTAGAGTAATTAGGAATCTAAAAGGAGCGAAATTGTGTGTACGACATTTTTGTGTGCCACGTCATCGTAATGGCTAATCATACATCCCTAGAACTGCCGTACGATAATCTTACGGTCTGTTGTTTGATGTGCGACGGGAATAATCTGACAACTAACTGTGTGTCTAAATGTTCGGAATTGGAGTCAACAATGATGGCCTAACATCATCAAGCACTATACATAAAAAAAAAAAATACGAGGATCATCATTTTCAAGAGGACGTGAACTTCCGGTATATGGTGGATATGCGGCGGGAACAATTAAAGGCTATGCATGAAAAGTGTTCCTTGTTGCTCTTTTCTTATATTCCAAGTCCGGCTTGTTGCAGGAGCTACTGAGTTAAGTGCTCTGTGCACACCGTGAGCTGTGTGTCTCATCCGTTTTGATCATGTTTCGATATTCCAATTGTTTACGATGAATGATCATATTGTATAGGGAACAGTTGGCTGTGTTCACTTTCTGCTCGATTTCGCCTTATGTCTTTTGGCGTGTGCTGAGACTGCTACGATGTGGACTGCAGTTACCTTTTTTTGTTTGGGAGAAGAAATATTAATTCGGATTTTTACGCTGGCACGGGCGGTTGCGCAATTATGGATTTTAATTCATTTGCAGTGATACCGGGGTCTTCCATAACCAAAAAACCAAATGAAATTTTTGGCACATGTTAAAAGACACAACATAATACTAAAAGTAATATTGGAAGGGAAAATACAAGGTAAAAGAGGCAGAGGCAGACCAAGACTAACATGGACGAGTAACATCAAAAGATGGACAAGCCAATCTATGACAGCCTGCACCATCAAAGCAAGAAACAGAGTAGAATGACGATCCATGGTAGCCAACTTTCGTTGCGAAGAAGGCACTCGATGATGATGATGATGATTTGAACAAAAACCTACTACATTATCTCAAACTACTACATTACATTACCTCATATTTTTGGCTTTTGCGCTTTCCTTAAGCTGATTGGCTACATTCTGCCATCGCAAAGACACTCCAGTGATTATCCAGAAAGATTTAAACTGAAAATAATGCATCGCAGAGACAATGTATCTGGAGATGTACATAAAAGACGTCTCTGTGTTGACAAACAAGTGTTCTCCTGTCTTGTTGTGGTTATCTTCACAATTCTGCGGAGGTATAATTAACAGTTATAGTTAACAGTTATAGTTAACAGTGATAGTTAACAGTGATAGTTAACAGTGATAAATAACAGCTATAAATAACAGTTATAAATAATTAACAGTTATAGTTAACAGTTATAGTTAACAGTGATAAAAAAACGATATAAATAATTAACAGTTATAGTTAACAGTTATAGTTAACAGTGATAAATAACAGTTATAAAAAATTAACAGTTATAGTTAACAGTTAACAGTTATAAATAATTAACAGTTATAGTCAATAGTGATAGTTAACAATCATAAATAACAGTTTTAAATAATTAACAGTTATAGTTAACAGATATAATTAACAGTTATAGTTAACAGTGATAGTTAACAGTGATAAATAACAGTTATAAATAATTAACAGTTATAGTTAACAGTGATAAATAACAGTGATAAATAACAAAGATACATGAAAGTAATAAATAAAAATGAAAAAAACACTGATGAATAACAAAGGCAAATTGTTGCATTACAGCATCTTCTGTGATGTTTAAATTACGGACCTTCTTTATGTTGCTATACAGCATCTTCTGTGATGTTTAAATTATGGACCTTCCTTGTGTTGCTATACAGCATCTTCTGTGATGTTTAAATTATGGACCTTCTTTATGTTGCAATACAGCATCTTCTGTGATGTTTAAATTACGGACCTTCTTTATGTTGCTATACAGCATCTTCTGTGATGTTTAAATTATGGACCTTCCTTGTGTTGCTATACAGCATCTTCTGTGATGTTTAAATTATGGACCTTCTTTATGTTGCAATACAGAATCTTCTGTGATGTTTAAATTATGGACCTTATTTATGTTGCAATACAGCATCTTCTGTGATGTTTAAATTATGGACCTTCTTTATGTTGCTATACAGCATCTTCTGTGATGTTTAAATTATGGACCTTCTTTGTGTTGCAATACAGCATCTTCTGTGATGTTTAAATTAAGGACCTTCTTTGTGTTGCTATACAGCATCTTCTGTGATGTTTAAATTATGGACCTTCCTTGTGTTGCTATACAGCATCTTCTGTGATGTTTAAATTATGGACCTTCCTTTTGTTGCTATACAGCATCTTCTGTGATGTTTAAATTATGGACTTTCTTTATGTTGCTATATAGCATTTTCTGTGATGTTTAAATTATGGACTTTCTTTATGTTGCTATATAGCATCTTCTGTGATGTTTAAATTATGGACCTTCTTTGTGTTGCTGTACAGCATCTTCTGTGATGTTTAAATTATGGACCTTCTTTGTGTTGCTGTACAGCATCTTCTGTGATGTTTAAATTATGGACCTTCTTTGTGTTGCTATACAGCATCTTCTGTGATGTTTAAATTATGGACCTTCTTTAGGTTACTATACAGCATCTTCTCTGATGTTAAATTATGGACCTTTTTTGTGTTGCTATACAGCATCATCTGTGATGTTTAAATTATGGATCATCTTTATGTTTCTATACAGCATCTTCTGTGATGTTTAAATTATGGACCTTCTTTATGTTGCTATACATCATCTTCTGTGATGTTTAAATAATTGACCTTCTTTATGTTGCTAAACAGCATCTTCTGTGATGTTTAAATTATGGACCTTCTTTATGTTGCTATACATCATCTTCTGTGATGTTTAAAATAATTGACCTTCTTTATGTTGCTATACAGCATCTTCTGTGATGTTTAAATTATGGACCTTCTTTATGTTGCTATACATCATCTTCTGTGATGTTTAAATTATGGATCATCTTTATGTTTCTATACAGCATCTTCTGTGATGTTTAAATAATTGACCTTCTTTATGTTGCTATACAGCATCTTCTGTGATGTTTAAATAATTGACCTTCTTTATGTTGCTATACAGCATCTTCTGTGATGTTTAAATTATGGACCTTATTTATGTTGCTGTACAGCATCTTCTGTGATGTTTAAATTATGGACCTTCTTTATTTTGCTAGACAGCATCTTCTGTGATGTTTAAATTATGGACCTTCTTTATGTTGCTATACAGCATCTTCTGTGATATTTAAATTATGGACCTTCTTTATGTTGCTATACAGCATCTTCTGTGATATTTAAATTATGGACTTTCTTTGTGTTGCAATACAGCATCTTCTGTGATGTTTAAATTATGGACCTTCTTTGTGTTGCTATACAGCATCTTCTGTGATGTTTAAATTATGGACCTTCTTTATGTTCTATGCAGCATCTTCTGTGATGTTTAAATTATGGACCTTCTTTATGTTGCTATACAGCATCTTCTGTGATGTTTAAATTATGGACCTTCTTTATGTTGCTATACAGCATCTTCTGTGATGTTTAAATTATGGACCTTATTTATGTTGCAATACAGCATCTTCTGTGATGTTTAAATTACGGACCTTCTTTATGTTGCTATAGAGCATCTTCTGTGATGTTTAAATTATGGACCTTCTTTGTGTTGCTATACAGCATCTTCTGTGATGTTTCAATTATGTACCTTCTTTATGTTGCTATACAACATCTTCTGTGATGTTTAAATTATCGACAGTTTTAAATGTTTTATTTGTGTTTTTAAATGGAACTAAAGACAGATATAAATAATGTAAATAATGTACAAGATTAACTATCGAGCTACAAGACTTCTGAGAACAGAAAGTAAACAAAGTGGATGTATATGTCAATTTGTGTGACGTGTATGTCAATACAATTGCTGTTCACTTTCTTGTTTACATATAACATTGTGTATTTGGTAACAAATATGTTTGAACTTGACTACAAAGGACAAGAGGTCGAGTTCGATTCTGGCTAATGGCTTCCTGGTTCACCTATCCTTAAATGGGTACCGGTTTTTTCTAGGAAATTAAAGCTACACGGGCGTAATACCGTCCACGTTACACCAAAATTCATGTGCCGAAGGTCTGTAAAATTTATGGCCACTAACACCATTTGCCCTATACGAGCGACACTTCGCGTGACGAGGCAATATACTTCTTTTTTTTTTTTTTTTTTTTTTTTTTTTTTTTTTTTTTTACAAATGTGTTACTCGTGTTAAAATTTAATGAAAATCATAGACAATGTCACATGTGTAGATATGAATCTAATAAGAAAAGAAGGTACAGTTTTATGTAAGTGCTGTGTAGCAGGAGTTACATTAGTACAGTTGGAAGCGGGAATGTTGATTTTAATTTTATTTTTTTTTTATATGCCTATCCTTTTCAAATCATGTTTTGTATGTGATTTTTCATTACAAATATATTATACTATTGTAGATACATAGATCAGACATTGTTGAACATTTATATACATGTACAGGGTTAAACAAAAGGAAAAGATTTATAATAATAAATAAATCCGCACAACTTTTAGGTATAAAATAGTTCTAAAAATTCATCATCAGTGTGTGCCGTCCCCGCATTGAAGGTTAGCTACCATGGAGCGCCATTCCACTCTCTCTCTCTCTCTTGCTTTTATGGTGCAGATTGTCATAGGCTGACTTGTCCATCTTCTTGGAGCGTCATTCCACTCTCTCTCTTGCTTTTATGGTGCAGATGTCATAGGCTGATTTGTCCATCTTCTGATGTTACTCGTCCATGTTAGTTTTAGTCTGCCTCTGCCTCTATTACCATGTATTTTCCCTTCCAGGATTACTTTTAGTAGGCTCAAAAATTGGCGGCGTCCAAATGCGGATATTGGTCACGTTTACTAAGGGTTAAACGATAAGCCTCTTTTTGGAATTCCAGAGATGAAAACAAATGGTAAAACATGGTGAAGACAGGTGGAAGCTGAGATAAAGAAGATGGGAAAACATGGTGAAGACAGGTGGAAGCTGAGATAAAGAAGATGGGAAAACATGGTGAAGACAGGTGGAAGCTGAGATAAAGAAGATGGGAAAACAAGGTGAAGACAGGTGGAAGCTGAGATAAAGAAGATGGGAAAACATGGTGAAGACAGGTGGAAGCTGAGATAAAGAAGATGTAAAACATGGTGAAGACAGGTGGAAGCTGAGATAAAGAAGATGGTAAAACATGGTGAAGACAGGTGGAAGCTGAGATAAAGAAGATGGGAAAACATGGTGAAGACAGGTGGAAGCTGAGATAAAGAAGATGGGAAAACAAGGTGAAGACAGGTGGAAGCTGAGATAAAGAAGATGGGAAAACATGGTGAAGACAGGTGGAAGCTGAGATAAAGAAGATGGGAAAACATGGTGAAGACAGGTGGAAGCTGAGATAAAGAAGATGGGAAAACATGGTGAAGACAGGTGGAAGCTGAGATAAAGAAGATGGGAAAACATGGACTAATCTGAACTGAATTACAGGAAATATGGCGGCTTGGTATGTTTTTGCTGAAGACCTACGCTCCACACGGAGTTACAAGGTAAAAGAAAGAAGAATAAGGATATAAATGAATATTGGAGTAATGGAGGACATTATTTCAACAATAAAGACCAGTGATCTATACAAGTACGTGACTTATTTCATTAGACAGAATTAACCAGTTTGACAAATATTCCCCTTAAATTAGCAATAATATGAATGGTACAGCTATTTTCTTAACAAAGAAAATTGGGAGATTATACATGTTTAAAATACATGAAATTTTGTTGAAGACAGATTGATACTAGAAGACAGTTGATACTAGAAGACAGTTGATACTAGAAGACAGATTGATACTAGAAGACAGTTGATACTAGAAGACAGTTGATACTAGAAGACAGTTGATACTAGAAGACAGTTGATACTAGAAGACAGTTGATACTAGAAGACAGTTGATACTAGAAGACAGTTGATACTAGAAGACAGTTGATGGTACAGTAATATGAAGATGATACTACTGTAGATTAGAGAGAATTGTTACGAGTTGAACGAAAGGCAGCCTGGGAAAATTGAGAACTGAGGAAATAAGTGGGGAAATTGGATGATTAGTTACAGCCATACTTTGATGCATATGGCACACATTACTTTGATTTAGAAATTAATATAGGAGTATTACTACATTGTAATTTTCGCTTTACTGTCTGACATTTCTGATGACGCCTTTTCGCACGCAATATTTGTCTGTTTTTTGGCTGTGAACTTTCAATAATTGAAACATATGTTATTATTATGAATTTATTTTTCTTACTTTAATTTCCTGTTTACTATTTTCTGGGGAACAGCCGCGGTGCTTCAGTGGTACGTGAACTGGGCTGCTAATGGCAAGAGGTCGGGTTCAAACCGGATCCACTTCTCCTGGGTCCATCCATCCTAAAAATGGGTATCTGATTTTTCTTGCAATGTCGGGCGGCCCGGCGTAGTAAAAAAAAAAAAAAAAAAGTAAAGTACCCCCGTCACGCCAAGTGGCGTATAGGGAAATATGGTGTTAGTGAACCTATATTTTACAGATCTTTAGCACATGAGTTTTTGGGGTAATGTGGTCGGTATTACGCCCGTGCTGCTTTACTTTGCCAGAAAAAAATACGGTACCCATTTAAGGCTGGGTGAACATGGAAGTCTCGGTTGGGATCGAACCATTTCCCTTGTCCTTTGTAGTCCAGTTCACTAGCCACTGAGCTATCGCGGCTACCCGGCCCGGTGTAGTACCGACCATATATCTCATTTTTTTTTTTTTAATGTGACGATGGTTATTGAAAAGTATGAGCATAAAAACCATTTTCACAACTCTCCTTAAACTGTGGGTGGGGGATGGGGGGGGGGGGTAGGGGAAAGGACCTGCAAGCATCCTTCTCCCCTTCCCCCCTCCCAACGATTTATCTGTTATTTTAAATTAGAGTAGTAGGAATATTTTGGTACAGAGCTTCGAAGCAGGAGCTAACTGATCATCAGAAGACGGACCCCGTCGAACAAGTGGTTCGGCCATTTAGCGTCTTGACGCTCTATTGGAGATCTGTTATTTTAAATGAGAGTAGTAGGTAGCTTTTGGTACATAGTTTCGAAGCAGGAGGAAATCTGATCATCAGAAATAGACCGTCGAGCAATTGTTTCGGCCCTTTAGCGTCTTGACACTGTATGGGAGGTGGGCCCGCCTGGGTCATGAATCCCAGGCGTCGACCTCCTGTTGACATCTGTAGCGGTCCAGCAATCAGGACAGGAAATAGTAACTAGCATAAGCAATCTCTAGCGATCGACCTGCTCACAGCCCTACTGGCGTGACGTCACTGGTCTGGGTTCAGCTCAGCGTACAAGGATGGCTGTGTCAGTCTTCTTCAGCTCGTAAAGGTGAATCGTGAAAAAACAAGAAGGAAAGAAAACCATTCTTTACAGCATTTTCTCATTACCTGTGTCTGCCAAAGGTGATGGGAGGGGGTGACGACCTATAAGACGGAGAATAAAGGTCGATTGTGAAGTGCAGTCGCCACGAGGTGTTCGGGTCTGGGTTTTATTTCACCCCCGGTTAAAAATATAAAAAAATACTATTTCGAATCTACCAGGATTCGAACAAACGATCTCCTGGCTTAGAGCCCGACAAGTTAACATTTTGACCACCTGCTCTATCGATAAAAAATAAAGCGCAGAGAAAAGGAAATGACAAATAGAACAAACCACTTAGATAGAAAGTTAAATCTAAAGTAATTAAATTGAAAAATGGATTTCGTAAGGAAATAAAGAATCTATTCGACTATCGTTCTCAAGATCTATAATAACGCTACTCCTCAGAAAAATGGAATCAAAGTCCTACTGAAGCGGTAGAAAAGCCTTTAATAATCTATCGATTTTTCAGATCATTTATTCTCCTCTCGGGCTGAAGATAGCGCAGAAGACAGAAGTTATTCACAATTGGGGGCTATTTTCTGCTAATTCTTGTACGTTTTGGTTGTTTTTTAGTCCCGATGGTTGAGCATTTCTTAGTAATTGTTCCTTTTTTTTCCATACCTTATTTTTCTTTCTCCGGATATTTTCCACATGAATGCCTGATTGGAAGTATGTCTTCATTCATTCTCAGCACATGACGGCATATTTTCAGCGCCATCTTTTATTACGCTCGACGCCTAGTGCTATTTCGATTCGTCTCTCATCAGTTCATTTGAAAGGTATTCTTTCCAGGTAGTATTTGAGAGCGAATAATAGAACAAAGAAGTATGTGTTAGCACTCGGAAAAATTGACAGACAAACAACAATAGAAAAAACGAAGAACAATATATGGTCCGAAGTGGGATCGAACCCGTACTCAGTGGCACCGCGCCTTGCCACGAGAAAGTCGAACGCTTGGCACACTGCCACGCAGCCAACCAAAAAATTGGCTATTGTAGCAGTGTCTTTCACGATGACGTTCTCAATGACTATAGCATAGGGTAACGATCACAGACCGGAAATAAATTGTATATTTGTACTTTCCTATTAATGCAAGTATCTCCCAGTAGGGCTGAATACTTGTGTTGTAGACAAACATTTATTGGACGAAACAGCACGAATAGTAGTTTCCAGTGGTTATATACTGGGTACAAATAATAATACATAAATATTATTATATGGGGAACTTCCGAGGCGATAATAGGGAATAATAGAACAAAGAAGTATGTGTTAGCACTCGGAAAAATTGACAGACAAACAACAATAGAAAAAAAACGAAGAACAATATATGGTCCGAAGTGGGATCGAACCCGTACTCAGTGGCACCGCGCCATTAGTATTTGAGATCCTGCGTTGCTATTTGTTTTCAAAGGCATTTAATTCTATCTAAAGTATGCGTGCATTTCAGCTTTGACATGCATATGCTAACACTGGTATCACACAGGAGTTGAACAATCTAAATTGACCACGTTAAAGTACGAGTAGACACAACATAAATTACACAATTAGCCAGCATACACGTTATATAATAATTCCTTCATGTATGTGTGAAGGTGCTCGATTCAAGCACCGTAGGCATGCTAACGAGTTCAAATAGCAGCTGTTTTTCGTTGATGCTTTAGGAGTTGATTTCTTCATTTGTGTCTTTCCAGGAAGATAAAATGTGTACGTTCATTTGATTATATATTCAAATTGGGTAGAAGAGCTGTATCTAAAGAAAAGAAAACAAACGATGAAGTCTTTAAAAAATTAAAAACGAAAAGAGAACTACTAAGCACATTTCAAACAAGACAAGTGAGATTTTTTGGACATGTTAAATAACACAACAGCCTACTAAAAGTAATCTTGGAGGGGAAGATACAAGGTAAAAGATGTAGAGGCAAACCAAGACTAACATGGACGAGTAACATCAAAAGATGGCAAATCAGCCTATGACAACCTGCACCATCAAAGCAAGAGGCAGATCAGAATGGCGCTCCATGGTAGCCAAACTTCGTTGCGGATATGGCACTCGATGATGTTGAGAAAAGCTGTATCTAAGTTTGTTTAAAAAAATGTTTGTGGTTCGAGATTAAATATTTGTTTGTGTGTTTGTTGTTATAATCATCATCACTAACGAACCCATAGGTGCTACGACATCCCCCTCAAGAATCTCGGGAAATCGGAGAACCACGGCCGAGTGTGCACGAACTCCGTAGCACGGCCTGTGATCAGCGGTGTGTGTTGGTTTTTGCTGCCAACTTTGCCCGGCAGCGGCACATATTTATGGCCTACTCGTTTCGATCTTAACAGCCAAGAGTTCTTTAACGAGGGTGAGAGAGTATGGTACCTCTGTTTATTGCCGTTATCCGAGAGGGCTAGACATCGGACCTCACCATAACCGAGATCTGGGGAGCGTTGCGTCATAAAAAAAATCACGGATTTATTTTTCCTCTTTTTTTATAAATCGCCACCGTTTCTGGTGGGCTTTGAACTGGGGTCCTTTCTGGCCTGAGGCCGACGTCGTACCTCTATACTACTCACCATCTCCCAACCCCATCGCAAAAAAAGAATAAAAATAAAAATAAATTTTATATCGTGGTCCGGAAACTCTCAGATTTGCCAATCTCTTTCTGTTACGAACATTAACTAATAACATTGACTACTAACATTGACTACTAACATTGACTACTAATATTGAGTACTAACATTGACTACTAACATTGACTACTAACATTGACTACTAACATTGACTACTAACATTAACTACTAACATTACTACTAACATTGACTACTAACATTGACTACTAACATTGACTACTAACATTGACTACTAACATTGACTACTAACATTGACTACTAATATTGAGTACTAACATTGACTACTAATATTGACTACTAACATTGACTACTAACATTAACTACTAACATTAACTACTAACATTGACTACTAACATTGACTACTAACATTGACTACTAACATTGACTACTAACATTGACTACTAACATTGACTACTAACATTGACTACTAATATTGACTACTAACATTGACTACTAACATTAACTACTAACATTACTACTAACATTGACTAATAACATTGACTACTAACATTGACTACTAACATTGACTACTAACATTGACTACTAACATTGACTACTAATATTGAGTACTAACATTGACTACTAATATTGACTACTAACATTGACTACTAACATTAACTACTAACATTAACTACTAACATTGACTACTAACATTGACTACTAACATTAACTACTAACATTGACTACTAACATTATCTACTAACATTAACTACTAACATTAACTACTAACATTAACTACTAACATTAACTATTAATATTAACTATTAACATTAACTGCTAACATTAACTACTAACATTAACTACTAACATTAACTACTAACATTAACTATTAATATTAACTATTAACATTAACTGCTAACATTGTCTACTAACATTAACTACTAACATTACTACAAACATTAACTACTAACATTAACTACTAACATTAACTACTAACATTAACTACTAACATTAACTACCAACTTTGTATAAGAAAATTAACTACAAACATTAACTACTAACATTAACTACTAACGTTAACTACTAACATTAACTACTAACATCAATTACCAACTTTGTATAATAAAATTAACTACTAACATTAACTACTAACATTAACTACCAACATTGTATAATAAAATTACCTACTAACATTCATCATCATCATCATCGTGTGCCGTCTGCGCAACGAAGGTTGGCAACCATAGATCGCCATTCCACTCTATTTCTTGATTTGATGGTGAGGGCTGTCATAGATTGACTTATCCATCTTTTGATGTTACTCGTCCATGTTAGTCTTGGTTTGCCTCTGCCTCTTTTACCTTGTATTTTCCCTTCCAATATTACTTTTAGTAGGCTGTTGTGTCTTTTAACATGCCCCACAAATTTCATTTTTATTCACCCTCTACAATCCTCATTAATCCCCTCGCCATCTTGTTTCTAAAGTTCTCTTTCTTTCTCTCATCTGGGTTTCCCTTGATCTCTCATTTCCTTCTATCTCATCTATTATCTCATAATTTGGCATACATGTTATCTTATTCTCTGGGTCTCTCTTTCTCTTCAACGTCTCACACTATTTCTCTAGGTTTCTTCATGATTTTTCTTTTATTCTTTCACGTTTTCCACCTTTTGTCTTTCTCCGTCCTCTTTTTTATTTTTTTCTATATACTCTCTCTCTCTCTCTCACTCTCTCGCTTTCTCCTCCTTCACGTCTATAATATCAAGTATCTCTATCTCTATAATCCTCACGCTCCCATTATTTGCACACATTTACTATCATTCTGTATTTCTCTTTCAAGCTCTCGCTCTCTCTCTCTCTCTATCTCTCTCTCTCTCTATCTCTCTCTCTCTCTCTCTCTCTGTCTATCTATCTGTCTGTCTGATTGTCTATCTATATATCTATTTTCCTCAATCCCTTTAGTACCTATGTTTCGTTCTTTCCATTAATCACTCTCTCTCTCTCTCTATCACTCTCTCTCTCTCTCTCTCTCTCTCTCTTTCGCGCCTTCCCTCTTTATTCCTACCTCACTCTCTCTATCTATCCATATCTCTTTCGTTCCTCATTACCTTTCTCGTTCTCTCCAACATGTTCCATCTCTGGTAACCACCTCAACAAAAGCAATAGTACAAACACAACATATATAATTATATTCTGGAAAAAAAAAACTAGCATAAGGGGGAACAACCCATCTCACTGTATTATTAGATTCTCGATCTGGTCATGACTGTCATGGCCAGACAAGGCAACAATCCTCAATCTAATTGTAGAAGCTCATGAATAATCTTTAACATATTTTGCTGTGTGAACCATATAGTCCAAACCTCATTGCTACAACCAGAAATAGCCATGTCCTCAAACTGTTATCTCCAACAAACCAAATTATGAGCCCGCCATTGCTACTTTGATTCCTAACTGGTTACCGCCGTGTACAGTTCGAGCTTTGAATAATGACTCTCTTTATAGGTCTTGGAGCCGCGATAGCTCAGTGGTTAGTGAACTGGACTACAAAGGACAAGGGGTAGGGTTCGAGTCCCAACCGACGGCCTCCGGGTTCACCCAGCCTTTAATAGGTACCGGATATTTCTCTAGGAAAGTGAAGCGGCACGGGCGTAATACCGACCACATTACCCCAAAAATCATGTGCCGAAGGTCTGTAAAATTTATGGTCACTAACACTATATTCCCTATACGCCACTTGGCGTGACGGGGGTACTTTACTTTTTTTTTATAGGTCTTGATTACAAGAAGATCGAATATTTGTCTCTTATAATCACAAGAAATTATTGTAATATGTCACCAGGCCCTTTTTTGGAATCCCCAAGGAAAAAGACAAAGAGGAAGACCAACATATCCTTGGAGAAGACAGATGGAAGTAGAGATGAAGATGATGGGGAAGACATGGATGGTCTTAATAGAATGGCAAGAAACAGAACGGCTTGGAAAATGTTTGTTAAAAACCGATGCTCCTCAGGGAGCTGAAAGCTAGAAAAGGTAGAAGTGGAAGAATCCGAAATTTTCAGCGGAAAAAAAGCACGCCAACCTGTCATATGTTGACATTATAAATGACATGTGATATAGGAGTTATGGTTACAGTTTTTACTGACCAATGAAAGTTATCTATTTTTAAAAAATCTGAAAGATTTCTATCCTTTCTTCTGGCGGTCACCAGATGTCTACTAAAGAAATAGATAGCCGTCTTCACCAACAGCCTTTAAAAGGATATCAAAGGATATGTTCGGAGTGCAATGATGATAACCCGCAAATAACTCAATAACTCAATAACTCAATAAGGGCGCAGATATACGTTCTGTTGTGGTTCATTTGCGCCTTTCGGCCCAACACATCCGAGTTCATACCGGCGTTTTTGAGTAACGGATTGCCTTCTCTCTTCGATCCCTACTCGCGTGGCCAAACTAATTTGGTTAGTCATTTTCTATAGGCACCGCGAAGAGGTGAGGTATGGTCTAAAAAGTTTCGGCTCATAGATTCTGACGCAAGCCATCAGCTATGAGTAGCATCCAGCTCTACTGCTGTCTGGCACCATGCCTCGTAATAGATTTAACTGTACCAGCCACTTATAATAAATTTAACTATAGCAACCCGTCCTAATAGATTTAAATAATGCAACCCCTCCTGATAGATTTAACTATAGCAACCCCTATAATAGATTTAACTATAGCAACCCCTCCTAATAGATTTAACTATAGCAACCCCTCCTAATAGATTTAACTATTGCAACCCCTCCTAATAGATTTAACTTTAGCAACCCCTATTAATAGATTTAACTATAGCAACCCCTCCAATTGATTTAACTATAGCAACCCCTCCTAATAGATTTAACTATAGTTCCCTGTTAATAGATTTAACTATAGCAACCCCTCCTAATAGATTTAACTATAGTTCCCTCTTAATAGATTTAACTATAGGAACCCCTCCTAATAGATTTAACTATAGCAACCTCTTCAAATAGATTTAACTATAGCAACCCCTCCTAATAGATTTAACTATAGCAACCCCTATTATAGATTTAACTATAGCAACCCCTCCCAATTGATTTAACTATAGCAACCCCTCCTAATAGATTTAACTATAGTTCCCTCTTAATAGATTTAACTATAGCAACCCCTAGTAATAGATTTAACTATAGCAACCTCTTCAAATAGATTTAACTATAGCAATCCCTCCTAATAGATTTAACTTTAGCAACCCCTCCTAATAGATTTAACTATAGCAACATCTCCTAATATATTTAACTATAGCTCCCCTCCTAATAGATTTAACTATAGCTCCCCTCCTAAAAGATTTAAATATAGCTCAACTCCTAATATATTTAACTATAGCTCCCCTCCTAATGGATTTAACTACAGCTCCCCACCTAATAGATTTAACTATAGCTCCCCTCCTAAAAGATTTAACTATAGCTTCCCTCCTAATAGATTTAACTACAGCTCCCCTTCTAATAGATTTAACTATAGCTCCCCTCCTAATAAATTTAACTACAGCTCCCCTCCTAATAGATTTAACTATAGCTCCCCTACTAATAGATTTAACTATATCTCCCCTCCTAATAGATTTAACTATAGCTCCCCTCCTAATAGATTTAACTATAGCAACTTTTCCTAATAGATTCAACTGTTGCTTCACTTCTGACTCTCACTGAAAGATCATGCATTCTGACATGAAGTCATGCAAGATGACCATGCTGGTGTTGATCATTATTTTCTACGACCTCTTTAGTATTGCCTGCACTGTTTGATAATGTTTAAGCAAATCAGCCAAATCAGACAAATGCGAAAAGGATTCAGCTTTATATTATTAGAATTCATTTTCTGAAGCCATGTCTGTGTAGAAATCTGTCCCTTGTGATGTCGTGCAAATTTCTAAGTAGATGTTTCAAAGGTTTGTGTTCATTTGGGACGGTGAAAGGAGGGGAGCTCTTAATGTCTGAGATTGTACACATGACAGTTAATTTAGATGATCTATGTCTAAAATTATACAGTTTACAATCAGTGGTATACTGTATGTGTTATGTTCTACATCCAAGAATACACATTTTGCAAGCGGTGACGAGGTTCACTGTCATTTGTTCTATATATATATGAATATACAGTTTGCAGTCGATGATGAGACCAATGTCTAATGTTCTATGATGAGATCAATGTCTAATGTTCTATTTCTAACATTGTACAGTTAACAGTTTGTGCAGGTATTCAACGTCACAGATATAACAGTTAACAGTTAGTGCAGGTGTTCAACGTCACAGATATAACAGTTAGTGCAGGTGTTCAACGTCACAGATATAACAGTTAACAGTTAGTGCAGATGTTCAACGTCACAGATATAATAGTTAACAGTTAGTGCAGGTGTTCAAAGTCACAGATATAATAGTTAACAGTTAGTGCAGGTGTTCAACGTCACAGATATAACTGTTAACAGTTAGTGCAGGTGTTCAACGTCACAGATATAACAATTATTGCAGGTGTTCAACGTCACAGATATAACAGTTAACAGTTAGTGCAGGTGTTCAACGTCACAGATATAACAGTTAACAGTTAGTGCAGGTGTTCAACGTCACAGATATAATAGTTAACAGTTAGTGCAGGTGTTCAACGTCACAGATATAACTGTTAACAGTTAGTGCAGGTGTTCAACGTCACAGATATAACAGTTAGTGCAGTTGTTCAACGTCACAGATATAACAGTTAGTGCAGTTGTTCAACGTCACAGATATAACAGTTAGTGCAGTTGTTCAACGTCACAGATATAACAGTTAGTGCAGTTGTTCAACGTCACAGATATAACAGTTAGTGCAGTTGTTCAACGTCACAGATATAACAGTTAGTGCAGTTGTTCAACGTCACAGATATAACAGTTAGTGCAGTTGTTCAACGTCACAGATATAACAGTTAGTGCAGTTGTTCAACGTCACAGATATAACAGTTAGTGCAGTTGTTAAACGTCACAGATATAACAGTTAGTGCAGTTGTTCAACGTCACAGATATAACAGTTAGTGCAGTTGTTCAACGTCACAGATATAACAGTTAGTGCAGTTGTTCAACGTCACAGATATAACAGTTAGTGCAGTTGTTCAACGTCACAGATATAACAGTTATTCGAGTTTCGAATTTCGAGCCCTCTCCAATCTCCGTAGTCGGGAAGATATCGTGATCAAACCAGCTGATAAGGGAGGAGCTGTGGTAGTCTGGCGTAAAGACCTATACATCCAAGAAGGCGTCAAACAATTATCTGACACCACGTTCTATAAACCTTGCCCTAGTGATTCCACTACTAGCAACAATGAGAAGGTTCGCTCTACATCAACAGCTTATCGACGATAAATCCCTTCCTCCTAGCGCGTCCCGTCTCATCATTCCAGACAGTTCTCTAGGCAAACCTGCCTTCTACATGCTTCCTAAAATCCACAAGCCTAATAACCCTGGTCGTCCCATTGTTTCAGCATGTAGTTGTCCCACGGAACATATATCCGACTATCTTGACAGCATTTTCCAACCCATAGTGACATCCCTTCCCACCTACGTCAAGGACACTAATCATGCTCTCACTATCTTCTCTTCTCTTTCCCTTACCCCGGAACGCTCGTACCGACTTTTCGTCCTGGACGTATGCTCTCTGTATACCTCTATCCCTCATGCTGATGGCCTTATAGCTCTTCAATTCTTTCTTGACCAAAGAAAACATCCATCCGTGGATACTTCTACTCTCCTCCGTCTCACTGAACTTGTTCTCAACCTTAATACTTTCGAATTCAATGGCCAATTCTATGACCAGGTCAGTGGTGTAGCAATGGGAACCAAGATGGGTCCTAGTTATGCTTGCCTGTTCATGGGTTACCTTGAACATCAAATACTGAATTCATACCGTGGCCCCCTGCCCATTAAATACCTCCGGTACATCGATGATGTCTTTGGACTGACTGACTTGCCGGAAGATGACATCTCCAGGTTCATCGACTACATGGCAACTTTCACAAATCCATCAAGATGACATCTCCAGGTTCATCGACTACATTGGCAACTTTCACAAATCCATCAGATGACATCTCGAGGTTCATCGACTACATTGGTAACTTTCACAAATCCATCAAGATTACATCTCATATCTCTACCTCGTCCGTCACTTTTCATGATCTGGTCGTCTCCCTTGGTACCTCCAGCCTCCACACTTCAGTCTTCTATAAACCCACAGACGCCCACTGTTATCTTCTCTACACCTCGTCTCCTTGGTACCTCCAGCCTCCACACTTCCGTCTTCTATAAACCCACGGACGCCCACTGTTATCTTCTCTACACCTCGTCTCATCCATCTCACTGCAGAGATTCCATTCCATATTCTCAATAATTACGACTTCGTCGTATCTGCCAGGATGATTACGATTTTCTTCAACAGGCCCACCTGATGTTAAATTTCTTTAGGTGTCGTCTCTATCCTGATTCGGTTCTCCAATCTGCCTTTAAGAGAGCTCTCGATATTCCCCGCTCGGTGGCACACATCCACCCGCCGTTCCTCTGACAGGACCATATCTACTCTCACCTACCACCACCATAACTTGGCTGCGGTGAGGATACTTAACCGCTATCGCTCCATTCTCCACTCAGATCCTACTACCCGCCTACTTTTCAGTGATCCTCCATTGGTCGCCTTCAAACGTGACAAGAGTCTGAGAGACATTCTTGTCACTAGCCGCCTCCCCCGCTCTAACTATAAACACCTTGGTACTGTTCCTTGTGGACGTCGGGTTTGCAGAACTTGTGACTACGTGCTTTGCACCGATTCAGTCTTGTTCCCTAATAAGCGATTCGACATCAAGGAGGGGTTCACTTGTGTGTCGCGTAATATCATCTACACCATAATATGCAAGCACTGCCAGATGACGTATGTGGGTGAAAGTGGACGACGCTTGAGTGAAAGATTTTGTGAGCATATTCGTGATGTTGAGCAGAAGACTGGTAGCCCGGTGTCTGCCCATTTCAACTCCCCTGGACATAGTGGTAAACTCGACATGCAAGTTACGGGCATTGTCTCATGTCACTCTAGCAATCGCAGCAGGTTCGCCCTTGAGAATCGCCTTATTGCCCAGTTGGGTTCGCTGTCCCCCAAGGTATGAACATATCACTCTCATACTCATAGGACACCCACTACATATTTCATACCTCCATGCGCTACTTACCTGTATATTTGGATACATTTGTCTGCACATGTAGTGGCACATTTGGGCTCCTTTGGGTTTTTCTTTTGTGGGCCTTGCGGCAATATATGTGCCGTTTTATGCTTGTACGCATGCATTGTTACATACACATACTTATGTTTACACATCGGTTCGGGGTGCACACACAGAGTTAGACGTGCATAGTTTACACATATCCTGTACACACCTCCCCATATTTTTAGAACCCTTCCTTTCCGTCTTCTCACCTGACTTCCTGGTCAGAGAGATTTATAATCGGCCCTGTCGTATCAATTCAGTCCATTTCGAGACTGACTCAGCTCAGGAACACAGGGAAGTGACCATTTTTTGTTTTTTATTTTTTCCTCTCTTGAGTATCTAGAATATTATCGCCATGTAGTTATATTTGTTAATATATCGTTATATAAATTTTTTGTGTTTGTTGTTCGTCCAGATGAAGGCCTACTTGGCCGAAACGTCGACTTTTGTTTCGTCCATTACCACGTAAAGCTGTCACCATACCACTCTTTTTCTTCTTTTTTTTAGTATCGCCATTATCATCAGCTTTACAGCAGTTTCGCATCTCTACGCATCTTGGTGCATCTTGATGCCTTTACCTCTCATATAACAGTTAACAGTTAGAGCAGGTGTTCAACGTCACAGATATAACAGTTAACAGTTAGTGCAGGTGTTCAACGTCACAGATATAACAGTGCAGGTGTTCAACGTCACAGATATGACAGCTAACAGTTAGAGCAGGTGTTCAACGTCACAGATATAACAGTTAACAGTTAGAGCAGGTGTTCAACGTCACAGATATAACAGTTAACAGTTAGTGCAGGTGTTCAACGTCACAGATATAACAGTTAACAGTTAGTGCTGGTGTTCAACGTCACAGATATAACAGTTAACAGTGCAGATGTTCAATATCTGAGATTATACAGTTAACAGTCTCAGTTAGTGCTGTGTTACGAAAATTAATCTCTCCTATTCTCTTTGCCTTGGACTTTTGACGTTTAATGAATTTATTGCAGTCTCTAACTGTCTTGAAAAAGTTACGTTCATTTACAAGGTGGTAGCTCCTTAATGTGTGCTCCAGTGTTTGCGTTTATGTTCGTGGGTTATTGTTTTCATCGTTTTAAATGTTCTGTCATCATCTCTACTCTCCCTTCTTTCAGACTTACAAGTCTTGCTGTTCGTTCCACCATCGTTAATCTGCAAATTGGGTTGGGTTGAAAAAAAAAAAAAAAAAAGTAAAGAGCCCTCGTCACGCCAAGTGGCGTCCCTAGTAATATGGTGTTAGTGATCATAAATTTTACAGACCTTCGGCACATGATTTTTGGGATAATGTGGTTGGTATCACGCCCGTGCCGCTTCACTTTCCCAGAAAAAATCCGGTACCCATTTAAGGCTGGGTGAACCCATCGGTTGAGATCGAAATCTACCTCTTGTACTTTGTAGTCCAGTTCACTAACAACTGAGCTGTCGCAATTGGATTGAGTAGTCTAGAGCACGATCTCGGCCTCAGGACAGATAGGAAAGAAAGGATGAAAGCCCACCAGAAGTCGTGGTGGTTTTTTTTTTTTTTTAATAGGGAAAAAATGAATCTGTGGTTTCTGTATGTTGTTATCCTCCCCGGCACTATATAATACAGGTCAGGCACTAATACAGGACGGACGGACGGACGAACGCCCGCCCGCCCGCCCGCCCGCCCGCCCGACCGATCCACGTCACTTCTTCGGATGATGGAAATGGGAGCTAAGATGGGCACAGCCAGAAATGAGAAACTTAGTGGCCGTGTAAGAAGACTTATCAACCAACATAGAACTGGAGTCGTCAGTCGCTGGACACTGAGGGAATTGCTGAGGAGGGTATCTGAGCACCCATGGACGTTTTCGGAGTGCAATTATGATGACACGCAAATAACTCAATAACGTAATGAAAGAGCTATTATTTATCTAGTCAGTAAATTTATGTTAGGAAACGTCGCGAATTCGTTGATATGATTCTCTCATGTTAGAGGCTCGTGTCCAGCATATGTGAGACCATTAATAATAAATGATTATTATTATAGAGGGAGACAGTCGGGGCAATAGATCAACGAATCATTTCAGGGGAGAGGTATGTTTACAACACTCTGAAAAATTAACAAACAATCAACACCAGAATAAAAATAAAGAACAATGGACAGCCCAAAACAGGTTCCAACACATACTCCTCGAAACAGCGCCTTGCCACAAGAAAACCGCGCCTTGCCACAAGAAAAACCGCGCATTGCCACAAGAAAACCGCGCCTTGCCACAAGAAAACAGCGCCTTGCCACAAGAAAACCGCGCCTTGCCACAAGAAAACAGTGCCTTGCCACAAGAAAACCGCGCATTGCCACAAGAAAACCGCGCCTTGCCACAAGACAACAGCGCCTTGCCACAAGAAAACCGTGCCTTGCAACAAGAAAACAGCGCCTTGCAACAAGAAAACAGCGCCTTGCCACAAGAAATCAGCGACTTGCCACAAGAAAACCGCGCCTTGCCACAAGAAAACTGCGCCTTGCCACAAGAAAACCGCGCCTTGCCACAAGAAAACCGCGCCTTGCCTCAAGAAAACCGCGCCTTGCACCAAGAAAACAGCGCATTGCCACAAGAAAACAGCGCCTTGCCACAAGAAAACCGCGCCTTGCCACAAGAAAACTGCGCCTTGCCACAAGAAAACCGCGCCTTGCAACAAGAAAACCGCGCCTTGCCACAAGAAAACCGCGCCTTGCCACAAGAAAACTGCGCCTTGCCACAAGAAAACTGCGCCTTGCCACAAGAAAACCGCGCCTTGCCACAAGAAAAAACCGCGCCTTGCACAAGAAAACCGCGCCTTGCCACAAGAAAACTGCGCCTTGCCACAAGAAAACTGCGCCTTGCCACAAGAAAAACCGCGCCTTGCCACAAGAAAACCTCGCCTTGCCACAAGAAAACTGCGCCTTGCCACAAGAAAACCGCGCCTTGCCACAAGAAAACAGCGCCTTGCCACAAGAAAACCGCGCCTTGCCACAAGAAAACTGCGCCTTGCCACAAGAAACAGCGCCTTGCCACAAGAAATCCGCGCCTTGCCACAAGAAAACTGCGCCTTGCCACAAGAAAGCCGCGCCTTCCAACAAGAAAACAGCTCCTTGCCACAAGAAAACCGCGCCTTGCCACAAGAAAACCGCGCCTTGCCACAAGAAAACCGCGCCTTGCCACAAGAAAACCGCGCCTTGCCACAAGAAAACCGCGCCTTGCCACAAGAAAACTGCGCCTTGCCACAAGAAAACAGCGCCTTGCCACAATGAAAACAGCGCCTTGCCACAAGAAAACCGCGCCTTGCCACAAGAAAACCGCGCCTTGCCACAAGAAAACCGCGCCTTGCCACAAGAAAACTGCGCCTTGCCACAAGAAAACCGCGCCTTCCAACAAGAAAACAGCGCCTTGCCACTAGAAAACAGCGCCTTGCCACAAGAAAACAGCGCCTTGCACAAGAAAACCGCGATTTGCCACAAGAAAACCGCGATTTGCCACAAGAAAACCGCGATTTGCCACAAGAAAACCGCGATTTGCCACAAGAAAACCGCGATTTGCCACAAGAAAACAGCACTTTGCCACAAGAAAACCGCGATTTGCCACAAGAAAACCGCGATTTGCCACAAGAAAACAGCACTTTGCCACAAGAAAACCGCGATTTGCCACAAGAAAACCGCGATTTGCCACAAGAAAACAGCACTTTGCCACAAGAAAACCGCGATTTGCCACAAGAAACCGCGATTTGCCACAAGAAAACAGCACTTTGCCACAAGAAAACCGCGATTTGCCACAAGAAAACAGCGCATGGCAAACTCAGCGACCTTAAACGGTATTTATTATTGGGCAGTGTCTTTTACGCATGTGTACAGATGACTATATCATAGGGTTAAGAACACAACACAAGAAACATATTTATATCTGTATTTTCCTATTCTTCTTCTTCTTCTACCTTTCAGTTCCCTGTGGAGCATAGGTCTTCAACAAACACTTTACAACTCGTTCTGTTTCTTGCCATTCTTTTAAAATATTTCCATGTCTTCCCCATCATCTTCATCTCTTAGACAGAGAGCCTTTATGTTTCAAGGACGGTGGATTTACTTTTATTGTTTTCTTTGACTTGTCCATGTTTGTGAAGTTTTTTCGGCTTATTTTTTTACAGTATGAGACAGCCAGTCCCATGCCCAATCCTCCTTAGTCGCCTCTTACGAGCATGCCTGGTAGGGAACAGCTCCACTATTCTTTACTCCCCTTTCGGGCCCCCGCGATTTTCCTATTAACACCAGCCTATTTGCGTCTTGTGGCTTGTAGATCTGATACCATGGAGGTCCTGTTCTTTAATGAGCTGCAATTTTGGTTTGACCTTTCTCTCAATTTCTTTAATTTGGAAGCTTAAATCTTGGCTTCTCAGTAAATTGAGTTGGTTTATTTGGGTCAGGGCTATTGTACAAAAAAGTTGTGTATTTTTAATTTTTGATAGAAAGATGTGTGAGACGAAAGACAGGAAACAAGCATGAGAGATAAAGTCATTAATGAAAACTGAGGAAAAAGCTAGGGATAATTTCCGTCATAGAAAACATACAGAAACGATTAATAAAATGGTTTGGCCACGTGAAAAGACAGAGTGATCAAAACACAACACAACAAGCCTTCAATAAAAATTACGGAAATATTAGACTCAAATGTCGACCAGGAAAAAGATGGATCAATGGAATATTAGAAACACAATGGGAACCATAGCAGCAGCAGAGGCTAACAGAAAAGCAAAAGACCGCAAATTATATCTCCCCTCGACGCTGAAAGGTAAATGAAAAAGGAGAGAAGCAGAATAAGACGAAGAAGCAGAGGAAAAAGAAGAAGCATGAGAAGAAGAAGATAGCGCAGTGAAATAATTTTTAAATAGTAAATTTATTGTTTGCTTTTGTTGAGTCCCCACTTTGGTGTCAGCTTCCTGACCATGTGGACTGCCTCCTGCTTTCCAAAACTGGTCTTTTCGTGCCATTTTGGTCTCTTTGCGATATTTTGGTCTTTTCGTGCCATTTGTGCTCTATTTTCTTCAGCATAATATTTCACAAAGATTGATATTATCTTTACCCAATTTCATTTCTTCCATAACTTTGTGGTGCATGTTATTTATTTTTTTTAATATAAAACAAATTCGGTAAAAAAATATTTTGTTTAAATTATCGAAAAAAACATGGTACCAAAATTATATAAAATATTATCACATAAGAGAGCTAATTTACATAAAATATTCACGAATTAATGAGAACAAGTCCAAAAAGGTATCTCAATACAAATAAAAATATTCCCTGCAGATATTCAAGTGTCAAAGAAAACGAGAGAAGAAAATATTCCAGTGTTGACGTTACTTGTCCTTGACATTTGCTCATGGGAGTGAGAACAAACAGCGGAAATATATTCCAAACAATGGGGCAAATGTATTTAAAATATAAAGGGACATAAAATTAGCTAATTACGTGACCGCCTGCAGAGACAAACGGAAACCATCCACAGATTCCATATAAATGTGATGTGGATAACTGAACACTGCGATGTAGGTTGAAGCGAGAAAGTAAATAAATCTGGTCAAGACGGGGATAATAAAATTCAAACTAACGATCAAATAACATGAGAAAGAATTACGGCTTTTTAAAAAGTTATTTTGATGTAGTAATGCCGTAATTATTTCATCTCTGTAGAGGTTATTTTTCTTATTGTTTTTGCATCTAGGGTCCAAGTCTGGCATTGTAGCACAACGATGGGATGAAGATTGTATTGTAGAGTGCTCGTTTTGCCTCCAACTACCAATGCCAGACCTGGACCCTAGATGCAAGAACAATAAGCAAAATAACTTCTACAGAGATGAAATGTGTTAGACGAATGACAGGAAACAGTCTGAGAGATAAGATCAGAAATGAAGAACTGAGAAAAAAGTTAGGAATAGCCCCGCCATAGAATATATAAGGAAACAACAGATAAAATGGTTTGGCCACGTGACAAGGCAGAAAGAACAAAACACAAAACAACGAGCTTTCAACAAACGTTGTGAGAACACCAGACCCAAGGGTCGACTACGAAAAAGATGGGTCGATGGAATATAAGAAGCACTAGGAAACATAACAGCAGCAGAGGCGAACAGAAGAGCAAAAGACCGCAAATTATATCTCCCCTCGACGCTGAAAGGCAAATGAGGATGAAAAGAAGAAGAACAACAAGAAGAATGTCGTATCATACAACCAGGGGTTAAAACATCAAGGCTGGGGACAAATAGTAATAAATGAATATTATTATAGAGGGAAACTTCCGAGGCGATAATCAGTGAATCATTCAGAGGAAGAGGTATGTTTACAGCACTCGGAAAAATTGACAAATAATCAACAAAGGAAAAAAAAATTAACCAAGCAGGATCGAACCCGTACTCTGTGGCACAGCAAACATACCTCTTCCTCTGAATTGATTCGTTTAAAACATCAAACTTGTTATCAAAAGAAGAACAAGTTATAAATCTTCTGATTGAATACTAATCATGTTATGCTCATCTGCCATATGCAATAACCATTAAACTTATCAAGTGAGCATATATGATCATTTTAGAATGTCAATGAAACATTAAAACGTCGGTTTTACGCATGAAAAAAATGCAATCTCTGTCAGAGAAATGACGTGCTGACTTGGCAAATGCCGAATTCCTTGCAAAATAAACCTAAACTGTATTTTGAAAACCTCACGAAACCTCCTACGTAATTAGCAAAATGTATGAATTTTTTAATGAAAATTGAGGCAAAAATAATATGCTTAATTAACCTGGGAATTGAGTATTAAAAGAGTTATATAAATAGAGGTATGATAATCATAAACATGTTATCATTATAATGAAGTCGGATTGTTGGACCGAAATGCATCTACGCCCGCTCAACGTCCTTTTAAGTACGTGGCGAAGATTATGATTTCTTCAGTAGCCATCGAATGAACACAAGAAAGAAAGAAAAATAACCATCGAATGAACACAAGAAAGAAAGAAAAATAACCATCGAATGAACACAAGAAAGAAATAAAGAACGAAAGAAAATAGCCATCGAATTAGCACAAGAAAGAAAGAAAATAACCATCGAATGAACACAAGAACGAAAGAAAAATAGCCATCGAATGACACAAGAACGAAAGAAAAATAGCCATCGAATGAACACAAGAACGAAAGAAAAATAGCCATCGAATGAGCACAAGAAAGAAAGTCATCGAATGAACACAAAAAAGCAAAAAGAAATAAATAAATAAATGTATAAAACTAGTCTTGTACAAAAGAAATATGCCAGTATTGGAGATCCCCTGTTTTAATTCACCACATGAACGGAAACTAGACCTCGCTTCAACATAGTTCAAGTACAAGTGATTCCTGGCCACTGCAACTCGTATAAATGGAAATGAGCATGTAGATGAATCTCAAAATAGAGAAACAGCAAAACTGAAATTGATGAATAAGCAACATCAAGGGAAATGGGTAAAGAATACCAAAATGTTGATTTAGTCTGGTAAAATATTCCATAATAAGAACACCCAAAATAATGTTGAAAGATTAAGGTCCGGGAACAACTGACCTCATGTCTCTTTGTATAATATGTTTTAAATTTAATAAAGAATATTTGAATACAGAGACAGATAAAGACTAAAGTGAAGGGACATATATCAATGGATAACTAGGCAGGCAAAGACTAAAGTGAAGGGACATATATCAATGGATAACTAGGCAGACAAAGACTAATGTGAAGGAACATATATCAATGGATAACTATACAGACAAAGACTAAAGTGAAGGGACATGTATCAATGGATAACTAGACAGACAAGACTAAAGTGAAGGGACATATATCAATGGATAACTAGACAGACAAAGACTAAAGTGAAGGGACATGTATCAATGGATAACTAGACAGACAAAGACTAAAGTGAAGGGACATATATCAATGGATAACTAGACAGACAAAGACTAAAGTGAAGGGACATGTATCAATGGATAACTAGACAGACAAAGACTAAAGTGAAGGGACATGTATCAATGGATAACTAGACAGACAAAGACTAAAGTGAAGGGACGTATATCAATAGATAACTAGCAGACAAAGACTAAAGTGAAGGGACATATATCAATAGATAACTAGGCAGATAAAGACTAAAGTGAAGGACATATATCAATAGATAACTAGGCAGACAAAGACTAAAGTGAGAGGGGGCAGGCTGGGTAGTCTAGAGGTACAATGTTAGGACAGAACGGACCTTAGTTCAAGCCCATCACAAGCTATATAGTGATTTTTAAAAAAATAGGACAAAGTAATCTGTTGTTTCTTTATGGCGTTACCTTCCTTATCTATTGAATAGTGAGATCCGATGTCTAGCCCTCTCGGATAACGGCAATAAACATGAGTTCTCGTGTGCACTCGCGCACGTTAAATAAACCTCGGCAGTTAAAATCGAAAAAAGTAGGCCATAAATGTATGCCGCTGCCGGACAAAATTGTCAACAAAAACCTACTTAAAGCGTGGATCCTATACCGTGCTGACGGATTTCGTGCACGTGGGCCAGAGTTCTGCCAAGATTTTCTCGAGAATGAGATCGGAACACCTATGGATCCGTCCTATGTGCAGTCATGATGATCCTTTACAACAAACAAGCTACGAAAATGAATTGACAATAAATCAAGGAATATAAAAGAGACAAATGCTAATGTGGACGGACATAAATCAAGCAATGCACAGGAGAATCTTTGACATCACGCATGGTAAAAGTAGTGACATTGTAAAATAGCGTTCCTGGTAGCCAACTTTTGGTGCCGATGCGGCACTAGATGATGATTGATTGAATCTAATAAGAAGTTTCAATCAATTAACTTTCGCGCAAACATTACCTCACAAAAACATACCATAGATTTGATCTTTACCTTAATCAACACAAATACCTCCTGTAATAATCCACTCCGAAAATTCTACAGATTTAATCTTCAGGAGAATCAGCACAAATACCTCCCACATAATAATCTAATGCAACATTTTACAGCACTGAGAATATTCAGATCGTATTGTCTGATTAGGGACTCATTCATCTCAATGAGGTGAAACAGTTTCTTTAGCCCAGCAACATCATTCGTTATTATTTGTTGATAGTTTTTCATGTCCACCTTACAACAGGCGAGTTAGAAATTGAGAGGGTATAGGGGTGTCAGGAGACTAATAGAGCGAAACGCTTGATGGAAGAGTCCATTTCTGATGAGACCTCTCACTAACACTGACGTCTCTGAGTTAGTTGTTATTGTTTGTTTGGCTCTGTTTGTTGTTATTGTTTGTTTGGTTCTGTTTGTTGTTATTGTTTGTTTGGTTCTGTTTGTTGTTATTGTTTGTTTGGTTCTGTTTGTTGTTATTGTTTGTTTAGTTCTGTTTGTTGTTACAGTTTGTTCTGTTCTGTTTGTTGTTATTGTTTGTTCTGTTCTGTTTGTTGTTATTGTTTGTTTGGTTCTGTTTTGTTGTTATTGTTTGTTTGGTTCTGTTTGTTGTTACAGTTTGTTCTGTTCTGTTTGTTGTTATTGTTTGTTCTGTTCTGTTTGTTGTTTTTGTTTGTTTGGTTCTGTTTGTTGTTATTGTTTGTTCTGTTCTGTTTGTTGTTACTGTTTGTTTGGTTCTGTTTGTTGTTACTGTTTGTTTGATTCTGTTTGTTGTTACTGTTTGTTTGGTTCTGTTTGTTGTTACTGTTTGCTTGGTTCTATTTGTTGTTACTGTTTGTTTGTTCTGTTTGTTGTTACTGTTTGTTTGGTTACGTTTATTGTTACTGTTTGTTTGATTCTGTTTGTTATTACTGTTTGTTTGGTTCTGTTTGTTGTTACTGTTTGCTTGGTTCTGTTTGTTGTTACTGTTTGTTGTTATTGTTTGTTTTGTTCTGTTTATTGTTACTGTTTGTTTGATTCTGTTTGTTGTTACTGTTTGTTTGGTTCTGTTTGTTGTTACTGTTTGCTTGGTTCTGTTTGTTGTTACTGTTTGTTGTTATTGTTTGTTCTGTTCTGTTTATTGTTATTGTTTGTTTGGTTCCGTTTGTTGTTATTGTTTGTTTTGTTCTTTTGTTGCTATTGTTTGTTTGGTTCTGTTTGTTGTTACCGTTTGTTCTGTTCTGTTTGTTGTTATTGTTTGTTTGTTCTGTTTGTTGTTACTGTTTGTTCTGTTCTGTTTGTTATTACTGTTTGTTCTATTGTGTTTTTTGTTACTGTTTGTTTGGTTTTGTTTGTTGTTACTGTTTGTTTGGTTCTGTTTGTTGTTACTGTTTGTTTGGTTCTGTTTGTTGTTACTGTTTGTTTGGTTCTGTATGTTGTTACTGTTTGTTTCGTTCTGTTTGTAAGTATTGTTTATTCAATTTTGTTTGTTGTTACTGTTTGTTTGATTCTGTTTGTTGTTACTGTTTGTTTGATTCTGTTTGTTGTTATTGTCTATTTGATTCTGTTTGTTGTTACAGTTTGTTTGGTTCTGTTTGTTGTTATTGTTTCTTCCGTTATATTTGTTGTTAGAACATTTTCACTGCACCACGGAAGAGTCCAATATAATCTGCAGGGGCTCTAGTATCCTCCAGGAGAATCTCCAGAAAATCCGAGGGGAACCCTGCCCCACGTGCACGGAGTCAGTAGCACGGCCTGGGATCCACGGTCTGGGTAGGTTTCCGTTGACAATTTGCCATGGCAGCGGTCACATTTATGGCCTACTCTTTTCGATTGTAAATGCCAATAGTTCTTTAACATTCGAGTGCACACGGGAACTCCCGTTTATTGCCGTTATCCAAGAGGGCTAGACATCAGATCTCACTACCCAAGAGGGCTAGACATCAGATCTCACTATCCAAGAGGGCTAGACATCAGATCTCACTATCCAAGAGGGCTAGACATCAGATCTCACTATCCAAGAGGGCTAGACATCAGATCTCACTATCCAAGAGGGCTAGACATCAGATCTCACTATCCAAGAGGCTAGACATCAGATCTCACTATCCAAGAGAGCTAGACATCAGATCTCACTACCCAAGAGGGCTAGACATCAGATCTAACTATCCAAGAGGGCTAGACATCAGATCTCACTATCCAAGAGGGCTAGACATCAGATCTCACTACCCAAGAGGGCTAGACATCAGATCTCACTACCCAAGAGGGCTAGACATCAGATCTCACTACCCAAGAGGGCTAGACATCAGATCTCACTACCCAAGAGAGCTAGACATCAGATCTCACTATCCAAGAGGGCTAGACATCAGATCTCACTACCCAAGAGGGCTAGACATCAGATCTCACTATCCAAGAGGGCTAGACATCAGATCTCACTACCCAAGAGGGCTAGGCATCAGATCTCACTACCCAAGAGGGCTAGACATCAGATCTCACTACCCAAGAGGGCTAGACATCAGATCTCACTACCCAAGAGGGCTAGACATCAGATCTCACTACCCAAGAGGGCTAGACATCAGATCTCACTATCCAAGAGGGCTAGACATCAGATCTCACTACCCAAGAGGGCTAGACATCAGATCTCACTATCCAAGAGGGCTAGACATCAGATCTCACTACCCAGAGGGCTAGACATCAGATCTCACTATCCAGAGGGCTAGACATCAGATCTCACTACCCAAGAGGGCTAGACATCAGATCTCACTACACAAGAGGGCTAGACATCAGATCTCACTATCCAAGAGGGCTAGACATCAGATCTTTCTACCCAAGAGGGCTAGACATCAGATCTCACTATCCAAGAGGGCTAGACATCAAATCTCACTACCCAAGAGGGCTAGACATCAGATCTCACTATCCAAGAGGGCTAGACATCAGATCTCACTACCCAAGAGAGCTAGACATCAGATCTCACTATCCAAGAGGGCTAGACATCAGATCTCACTACCCAAGAGAGCTAGACATCAGATCTCACTATCCAAGAGGGCTAGACATCAGATCTCACTACCCAAGAGGGCTAGACATCCGATCTCACTACCCAAAGAGAGCTAGACATCAGATCTCACTACCCAAGAGGGCTAGACATCAGATCTCACTACCCAAGAGAGCTGGACATCAGATCTCACTGCCCAAGAGAGCTAGACATCAGATCTCACTACCCAAGAGAGCTAGACATCAGATCTCACTACCCAAGAGAGCTAGACATCAGATCTCACTATCCAAGAGGGCTAGACATCAGATCTCACTACCCAAGAGGGCTAGACATCAGATCTCACTACCCAAGAGGGCTAGACATCAGATCTCACTACCCAAGAGGGCTAGACATCAGATCTCACTACCCAAGAGGGCTAGACATCAGATCTCACTACCCAAGAGGGCTAGACATCAGATCTCACTACCCAAGAGAGCTAGACATCAGATCTCACTACCCAAGAGGGCTAGACATCAGATCTCACTACCCAAGAGAGCTAGACATCATATCTCACTACCCAAGAGGGCTAGACATCTGATCTCACTACCCAAGAGGGCTAGACATCTGATCTCACTACCCAAGAGAGCTAGACATCTGATCTCACTACCCAAGAGGGCTAGACATCAGATCTCACTACCCAAGAGGGCTAGACATCAGATCTCACTACCCAAGAGGGCTAGACATCAGATCTCACTACCCAAGAGGGCTAGACATCAGATCTCACTACCCAAGAGGGCTAGACATCAGATCTCACTACCCAAGAGGGCTAGACATCAGATCTCACTATCCAAGAGATCAGGGAGGGTAACGTCATTAAAACAACAAACATTTTATTTTTCCTATTTTGAGAAATCAACACCGCTTCTGATGGGGCTTGTACCAGGGTCCTTCGACGTCGTACCTCTAGACTTCTGATGGGGTTTGTACCAGGGTCCCTCGACGTCGTACCTCTAGACTTCTGGTGGGGTTTGAACCATGGTCCTCGACGTCGTACCTCTAGACTTCTGGTGGGGTTTGAACCAGGGTATATAAACGTCGTACCTCTAGACTTCTGGTGGGGTTTGAACCAGGGTCCCTCGACGTTGTACTTCTAGACTCTGGTGGGGTTTGAACCAGGGTCCCTCGACGTCGTACCTCTAGACTTCTGGTGGGGTTTGAACCAGGGTCCCTAAACGTCGTACCTCTAGACTTCTGGTGGGGTTTGAACCAGGGTCCCTCGACGTCGTACCTCTAGACTTCTGGTGGGGTTTGAACCAGGGTCCTTCGACGTTGTACTTCTAGACTTCTGGTGGGGTTTGAACCAGGGTCCCTAAACGTCGTACCTCTAGACTTCTGGTGGGGTTTGAACCAGGGTCCCTCGACGTCGTACCTCTAGACTTCTGGGGGGTTTGAACCAGGGTCCTTCGACGTCGTACCTCTAGACTCTGGTGGGGTTTGAACCAGGGTCCTTCGACGTTGTACTTCTAGACTTCTGGTGGGGTTTGAACCAGGGTCCTTCGACGTTGTACTTCTAGACTTCTGGTGCGGTTTGAACCAGGGTCCTTCGACGTTGTACTTCTAGACTTCTGGTGGGGTTTGAACCAGGGTCCTTCGACGTTGTACTTCTAGACTTCTGGTGGGGTTTGAACCAGGGTCCCTCGACGTCGTACCTCTAGACTTCTGGTGGGGTTTGAACCAGGGTCCCTCGACGTCGTACCCCTAGACTTCCCAGCCCCTTGATGTTTCTTTCTGCCGTATTCTTCACCCACAAAGATAAAACAGCTGCCTTCCATCACGGATGATGGGAATAACAACAGACTAACTAGATGTACCAGACCCGGGCTGCCAGATACATTATCGTATAAAACATCTACAGATTTATGTACAACATGTTGGTCTCAAATATCTACAGATTTATGTATAACATGTTGGTCTCAAATATCTACAGATGTATGTATAACATGTTGGTCTAAAATATCTACAGGTTTATGGGTATCATGTTTGTCGAGATTCTCGACAGTGAGATCAGAGCACCTATTGATTCGTCCGATGTGCAGTGATGATGATCATACTAACAACAACAACAACAACAAACAATAACAACAACAACGACAAACACGATCCTGGTAAAATATGTACAGATTTATGTTAGACATATTGGTCTTTCTTCTCCTTCTTTCCTTCCACATTTGCCTTTCAGCGTCGAGGGGAGATACAATTTGTGGTCTTTTGCCAGTCTGTTTGCCTCTGCTGCTGCTATGTTTTCTAGTATTTTTTATATTCAGTCACTCCATCTTTTTCGTGGTCGGCCCTTGGGTCTGGTGTTCTCACAAAGTTTATTGAAGGCTCGTTGTGTTGTGTTTTGATCTTTCTGCCTTATCACGTGCCCAAACCATTGTATATGTTATTTCTTTGTATATTCTATGGCGGAGGCTATTCCTAGCTTTTTTTCTAAGTTCTTTTTTTCTGATCTCATCTCTCAGGCTGTTTCCTGTCATTCATCTAACACATTTCATCTCGGTAGAGGTTAATTTACATCTAGGGTCCAGGACTGGCATTGGTAGCACAACGTTGGGATGAAGATTGTATTGTAGAGTGCCCGATTTGTATTATTTCAGATATGTATTTTATTTAATTACATATCTGTATGTGTTGTTTGTTCCTGCTGAAGGCCTATTGAACCGAAACGTCGTTCAATTGTGTGGTCATTAATTAGGTTATCCTTTTACCAAACCATTGATTTTTGCTATTTTTTTCATATCTCATTTACAATCAGCTTTACCGCACTTTGTATTTGTATGCATTTCTTAGCCGTGATCCCCCTGGAGAATAAAAACCAGTTGATATTATCATCGCCCGAGAGTTGACATGTCCCTGACCTTTTCATGTCACGTGTTAACAAGGTAACATGAGCTAAATCACTAATTCGTTATAGAGAACCTGATCCCGCAATATGGGAGCTGACGAAGACCACATTTCCGTTCTGGCCTCCACAAATCACATTAAAAAGTGAACAGCCTTAATCTCTTTCCGGTGATTCGTTAAACTGAAGCCGTTGTTTCGGAACACCAGATTCGTCTAAATACCAAAACGCGATTTCAAACAATTGAAAGTTCAGTCCAAGATACCGAATATTAATGATAGCGAATGACTTTGAACGATTCCGACTATTCCCATTCTCGGAGACATTCTGTTTGAAATCTGGGACAACCAGTGATAAAGCTCCAGGGTTCGTTGACATGTCACCTAATATCTGTCAAAGGAAATTACATTTGGGTTAAGCGACTTAGGTTTGTTGTTCTGCGAGTTATTTCCCCTCCGTGTTTATTAAGTGGTGAAACGTGGGCCATGGCTCTCTATTTCGTTTATCCCTTGTATTTGCCTATACGTCACGTTCTGACGTATGTGTGATATTTGCTGCGGAGCCAATCATTAGTTGGAGATAATTGGAAGATAAGGAGAGAAGGGCGTGTACGTTTGTTAAATGAATTACATAAGAAAGGATGAGAGACAATTAATGTGTTAATTGTTATGGTTATTCGAGGGCCCCCGAATCATTGCACACCAATGGAAATCCATAATTTCTCAACCGCCCATGCCAGTGGAATCATCCTAATTAATCATCATCATCATCGTGTGCCTTCTCCGCAACGAAGGTTGGCTACCATGGATCGCCATTCTACTCTGTTTCTTGCTTTGATGGTGCAGGCTGTCATAGATTGACTTGACCATCTTTTGATGTTACTCGTCCATGTTAGTCTTGGTCTGCCTCTGCCTCTTTTACCTTCTATTTTTCCTTCCAATATTACTTTTAGTAGGCTGTTGTGTCTTTTAACGTGCCCCAAAAATTTCATTTGTCTTCTCTTAATTGTATTTAGTAGTTCTCTTTTTATTTTTAGTTGTTTTAAAACTTCATCGTTTATCTTTTGTTTCCATCCAATTCTACCCATTCTTCTATAAATCCACATTTCAAAGGCTTCAATTTTCTGCTCTGTTTTCTTGTCCAATGTCCATGTTTCTGCACCATACAGGAATATTGAGAAGATGTAACATTTTGCCATTCTTAGTTTCAGCCCTGTTGATATTTGTTTTGTTGTTAGTATATTTTTCATGGCATTAAAATTACTTTTTGCCATACCTATTCTTTCGTTTACTTCAGTTTTGCATTTTCCATCACTGGTTATAGTATGTCCCAGGTAGTTGTAACTCTGGACTGTCTCCAGATGTATTCCCTCAACTGTGATATTTAATTGTAGGTCTTGAGAATTTTCTTTGTTTATGATCATAGTTTTAGTCTTTTTGATATTAATTTCTAGTCCATATTTTTTGCTTGTTATGTTTATCACATTAAGCAATTGTTGTAGGTCTTTAGGATTTTCTGCTAGTAGAACAGTATCATCAGCATATCTTAGGTTATTGATTATCTTTCCATTAATGTTTAGGCATGGCACCTCTGAGATGTTTTTAAAGATTTGCTCAGTGATTGAACAAGCTTGGTGATAGGATGCATCCTTGTCTTACCCCTCTTTTTATGTCCATGGGTGTAGATTTCTCCTTGTTATATCTTATTATTGCTGTTTGCTCCCTGTACAAATTACATATTAGTCGTATGTCTGCGTCGTCTAGATTTATATCCTTTAGGTAGTCTATAGGTTGGTTATGGTGTATTCTATCGAAAGCTTTGGTGTAGTCTATAAAGCAGGCATATATTGGTTTGTTTACTTCTGTGTACTTTTCAATCAATGTTCTCATGCTGAATATGGCTTCTTTTGTCCCACAGTTTTTCCTGAATCCAAATTGTTGCTCATCTAATTCAGTATTGATTTTATTCTGAATCCTTCCCTGTATAACTTTTAGTAAATTTTTGTTACCTGGCTCATTAGGCTTATTGTTCTGAAGTCACTGCATTCAACTGCACCATTCTTTTTAGGCAATGCAATGAAAGTTGATGTTTTTAGATCGTTTGGTATGTATCCTGTATGGTATATGTCATTGCATATGTCTGTGACCACCTAATTAATATCGCATCGAATATCTAAATAATGAAAAGCAATTGCAGTCTTCATCGTAGCAGATACAGTAAACGTCAAAAAGCATAAGGCATTTCCGCACCGAATTGAACGCATCTGAACTGTCTTTCGTCATGCGATATAATCATTCATCGTAGGCAATCTGAATATAGAAACGCCATCTGGGTGAAACACACAGCCGTGTGCACAGTTCAGTAGCTCCGGCAATAAGCCGGATTTGGAATATGAGAAAACAGCAACAAGGAACATTTTTCAGACAGTTGCTCAACGGTTCCCTATCGCCTATCCGCCATATTGACCGGAAGTCTAGTGTGTTAAATGAATAACATAAAGAAGAATGACAGACAATCATCTTGTGTCATACCGGTTGGAGAAGGCGATTATTTCCTTCCACAATCTTCCATTTACAGTGCGTTTTATCAATTCTGTTGTTGACCATTTTCCATGCCATTACACAAAGCTATCTATATCTTCTCTCTTTGTCGTCCGCGATCTCTCTTTCCCTGTATTTTGCCAGCTGTAACCATGTATTTGAACTTTCCTCCTCTCACGATGTGCCCGAAAAATGTCTCTTTCTGATGTTTATTAGGAGCTCCTTTTTTGTGTTGGTCTCATTGAGAATTGTTGTTGTTGTTGTTGCGTTCGCCATCTTTCAACTCTGACAAAGTCCCTAGAGACTAGGAACTGAATTTTGCGCGTTAATCCATTTTTCCCTGGCAGCCGTGTGCACAGGGGTTCCTCGCCGCACAGGCAGGATAACTCCGACTTCGGAGGTACTCATGTTTTTTCCGTCGATGAGTAACTGACGTTTCAAGCCGGGCCTCGCTGCTGAGACCAGAGGTGGTTGTCGCAGAGAGATATCATAAATAAAATTCCCAACCGGTGGAGCCGAGATTTGAACCCTCAACCTCTCTGCCCCGAGGCCGGCGTCTTGCCTCGAGACCAACCAGTCCCCCATGGACTTGGAATATGAGGAAACTGCTTTAAGAAGACTGAGTTGTATCATTTTATATTCATGATTGTGTCAGCCGAGGAGTTGTATAAACATGAGATTGCAGGAGCGGTGGACAGTTTCTTGATTTAATGCACGGTTTCTGTACTGGTTGATGTCTGCCAGCTGTAGTGTCACGGTTTGTGTACTGGTTGATGTCTGCCAGCTGTAGTGTCACGGTTTGTGTACTGGTTAATGTCTGTCAGCTGTAGTGTCACGGTTTGTGTACTTGTTGATGTCAGCCAGCTGTAGCGTCACAGTTTGTGAACTTGTTGATGTCAGCCAGCTGTAGCGTCACGGTTTGTGTACTTGTTGATGTCAGCCAGCTGTAGCGTCACGGTTTGTGTACTTGTTGATGTCAGCCAGCTGTAAAGTAACGGTTTGTGTACTTGTTGATGTCTGCCAGCTGTAAAGTAACAGTTTGTGTACTGCTTGATGTCTCTGAGATGTAGCGTCACGGTTTGTGTACTGGTTGATGTCTGCGAACCGTAGTGTCACGGTTTGTGTACACGTTGATGTCTGCCAACTGTAGTGTCACGGTTTGTGTACTAGTTGATGTCTGCCAACTGTAGTGTCAAGGTTTGTGTACTGGTTGATGTCTGCCAACTGTAGTGTCACGGTTTGTGTACTGGTTGATGTCTGCCAACTGTAGTGTCACGGTTTGTGTACTGGTTGATGTCTGCCAACTGTAGTGTCACGATTTGTGTACTGGTTGATGTCTGCCAACTTTAGTGTCACGGTTTGATATTACATGTGTTCATTTAATGTAATGGCTACTTATTACAGAAAGATTAGCTTGCATGTTAAGTATATTGAATAGGCGAGAAGAACTTGAATATGTCTTATGTGAATGGAATTAGAGAGGGAAAGGGCTATGATATTTTTTTTAATGTGAAGGAAAATGGGGAAAGAGATATTTGAATATAACTTATGTGAATGGAGTTGGAACACAGAAGGACTGTCCGTTACGCTTTAGGCTCGATTTCAGCTTCCCGAAGGACTTCACAGAAGTTTCGGTTTCAGTAAAAATAAACCGGAAATGGAACCGGACGAAATGATTCCCGACGTAATCACTGCAAGGACGAGGTCTGTTGATATAGAAGACCTAGTATTGAAGTGTCAGATTAAAACGACTCCCATTTCCTGATTTAATGCCTATAGTCTTCTCCTTGATCACTACTTTAAAGGTGACATTTTCAACTACTCCTTTTTTTTAAATTTGACCCGGGCAATGGCATAGAGCCTACATTGTTAAATCTTCAACTGTCAATGTTTTCTGTTTCTGCTCAATTTCAACACGAGACCTCCTTCCTCTATGTTTGCTCGTGTTCCAAGTCCGGCTTGTTGCAGGAGCTACTGAGTTAAGTGCTCTGTGCACACTGTGAGCTGTGCGTTTCATCTGTTTTGATCGTGTTTCGATATTCCGATTGTTTACGATGAATGATGATATCGTATGGTGGAGAACAGATGGCTGTGTTCACTTTCTGTGCGGTTTCGCCTTATGTCTTTTGGCGTGTGCTGGGACTGCTATGTTGGGGACTACAGCTACCTTTCTTTGTTTGGGAGATGAAATAGTAATTCGGATGATTCCACTGGCACAGGTGGTTGAGTAATTATGTATTTTAATTCGTTTGCAGTGATACCGGGGCCTTCCATAACCATAATCATGACCATAACCTCTTTCCTATCGCAGTCTCAGAAAAAAAACTAGTTCCTTGGTCGTACCGATCTTGAATTCGGATGTTGCTGGAGAAAATTTCTTTACTTCATTCTTTTATTAATCTGCTGCTGTCTTGAAGCGTGGAACGAGAAAAGAAAGATGTATAATATAATCTAATGTCTGCTGATGATGTATTGATTGTTTTTTTTTTTTCACTTCTTTTTTCGGTTGGGATTTTTATTTCTGATTTCTCTTTGCGGCAACCACCCTGGTCTCAGCAGCGGGGCCCGGCTTGAAACGTCAATTACTCATCGACGGACAAAAATATGGAATATTTATAATATACTCCAAAGATGGCGTTATCTGCCTGTGCGGCGAGGGATCTCTGTGCACACGGCTGCCAGAGAAAAACGGATTAAAACTCAAATTCAGTTCCTATTCTCTAGGGACTTCGTCAGAGGTAAAAGCTGCCGAACACAAAAACACTTCCTTTTTAAATCTAAATATAGTGTCGGTGTTGTGCGTATCTGCTCAATGTAAGGATAGAAATATTTTGGTTCTTGTATATGTTTTTTTTTTTTTTAATTTCATCTATTCATCTCATTCTTGGTTTTCCTCTTGCCCTCTGTCCTTATGTTTTGAGGCCGGAAGCTGTTGATGTGGTCTGTTTCATTCTTACAAAGTATCCTAACCATTTATCTTGGTGTTTGTCCATATATTCCAGGCATAACAGGGAACAGATGGCTGTGTTCACTTTCTGTGTGGTTACGCTTTATGTCTTTTGCTGTGTGCTGAGACTGCTATGATAGGGACTACAGTTACCTTTCTTATTTTTTGGGGGGGAAGATGAGTTAGTAATTCGGATAATTCCACTGGCACGGGTGGTTGAGTAATTATGGATTTTAATTCATTTGCAGTTATACCGGGGCTTTTCATAACCATAATCATAACCATTCCTGGCATGGTTTAATTTCGATCTCTGGTTTTCACTTTGGGTATATTATATAGTTGTGTGTTGCTTGTTAACTTTTCAAGAGCTTCGCATTTTGCAGCGCGTGATCTTTGTTCAATGGCCATATCTGACATTGGTAACCTAGAGTTAATATTTGTGTCCAAGCTGTCAATGAGATGTTTCCAGGGCGTAGATAGACCGTAGTTGATAATGTTTGATCTCGGGGTTCTGATCTTTCTATATCCATCGATCCATCGATCCACCCACCCACCAACCCATACATTCATCCATTCATCATCTATCTATCCACCATCTATCTGCCTACCTGCCTGCCTGTCTGTCTGTCTGTCTGTCTTTATACTTTAGTCTTCACTTAATATACCGCCCCAGCATTTGAATTCTCTGACTTGTTTAGTTTCAATATCGCTTATTTGAATTTTAGTCTCCACTTCTTTAAATATTTTTTTTCACTATTTCCGTTTTGGTTGCGTTAATTTTTATATTTTATTCTTTGCAGGCATTAGGTGCGAGGACGGCATATGTCTGTCACAATCTCGGTTTAAATACTCAGACTTCAATTTCCGCAGTCCCCCCTCCCTTTTTGTTGATGCTATTATTAAGTTTCCAGGAAGTTCCAGCTTACATTAACGGCGTGAGTGTTAGTCATCCCAGGAATGCGTGTAAAAAAACGGATTGTGACTGCCACGGCAAGGGGATGGAACAAAAGGAGGTGTGGGGGAATTAGGACATATGTAAATCCCAGCTCTGACAATGCGGCTGACTCGCTTAATGTATAGGTGTCGTTTCTACTCCGATCATGATACAAGCGAGAAGGGTCAGACCATTTCAAAACGAAAGTTACCAAAAAGAGACGTGTTTAAGTGAGGCAACTAATATAAACAGATGGCAACTATATTTGTAAATATTCTATAAGAGAAAGATTTGAAACAAATACACGCTTATACGATGGGGACAACGATAAAGGTGATCTGTTATCATGGCAAAAATGTTGTGAGAAAGAAGAGGTAGATGAAGAGGAAGGGAAAGAGAACGAAGTAATAGAAGAAGAAGAAGTAAAATAAGCAAGAAGAATACACAGCAGAAGGTGACAAAGAGAAGATGAAAATGACGAAAAAAGACAAAGAGGAAGAACAGAAAGAAGATAAGAAAAGAAATTAAAGAAGAAGAAGAGAAAAAAAACGAGGACGAAAAGAGGAAGAAGAAACTAAGAAGAAAAAAAGAAGAAAAAAAGAGGATAAGGAAGACGAACAAGAACAGGAAAACAAAGAAAACGAACACGAAGAAGAATATTAAATAGAGAGAGGAGGATGAGGAGAAGAAGAAGAACAAGAAGAGACGAAGAAGAAGAAGAGACGAAGAAGAAGAAGAGACGAAGAAGAAGAAGAGACGAAGAAGAAGAAGAGACGAAGAAGAAGAAGAAGAAAGAGAAAGAGGAGGAAGAAAGAGATAAAAGAACAAAAAGAAGAAAAACGAAAGAAGACAAGAAGTTTAAAAAGAATTCTTCAAATATAACAAACGCTACAAAAATTAAGAATGTTTACCGGTAAAACGGAAGTTGATGCAACAAAATCTTATCAGTTAACGTCACAGACCAGGGCTAGCTCAGATGAAATAACAGAGCTAATGGGTGGCTCGCTTCAAAGCACGTGGCATTGATTTGTGCACGAGTTGCAAGATTGCATAGTTTTCAAGCTAATTTTTGTTTACATTTTCACCTTCTACACCCCCCGAGCTTGATGTAATGTCTTAGGTTGCCTGATCCGCCCATGGAGTCGTGACTTACATGTCGTTGCCTCTAATAGATCTACTAATCGATATTTCTACTAATAGATGCATTTTCCTTTACATTCCATATCTTACATTAAAGGGAAACAATTAAAATTCAATTGACATCCTCATCAACATCATCATCGAGTGCCATCTCCGCAGCGAAGGTTGGCTACCATGGAGCGCCATTCTGCTCGGTCTTTTGCTTTGATGGTGCAGGTTGTCATAAGCTGACTTGTTCATCTTTTGATGATACTCGTCAATGTTAGTCTTGGTCTGCCTCTGCCTCTTTTACCTTGTATTTTTCCCTCCAAGATTACTTTTAAGCAGGCTGTTGTGTCTTCTAACATGGCCCAAAATTGCATTTGTCTTGTTCTAATTGTATTTAGTAGTTCTCTTTTCATTTTTAGTTGCTTTAAGACTTCATTGTTTGTTTTCTTTTCTTTCCATCCAATTCTACCTATTATTTATAAATCCACATTTTAAAGGCTTCAATTTTCTGTTCTGTTTTCTTGTCTAAGGTCCATGTTTCTGCACCATATAAGAATGTTGAGAAGATATAACATTTTCCTATTCTTAATTTTAGCATTCATTTTAGCATCACATAATGGTGTTATTTGTTTTGATGTTAGTATATATTTTATGGCATTAAAAATGACATCAGTTAACATAGAAGAGAAGATATACTTTGATGGAAAAGCAGTGGAAGAAGAAGTAGATCAATTTGTATATCTTGGAAGTTCCATAGATCAAGAAAGAGATACAAAGAAGAAAATTCTAAATGGAATAGCGAAGTCAGCAAAGATTTGTAGAAACCTTGATAAAATATGGAAATAAAATATGGAAATTAAATATGAAAATAAAATATGGAAATAAAATTACTCAGCAGAAAGTCAAAGTTCAGGATTTTCAGATCAAATCTATTATCCACTCTTACTTATGAATTCAAGAGCTGGAAAACAGCTTCAGAAATAGAAAATAGAAAACATGCATTTGAAAACAAGTGTCACGGGAAAAGGCTTAGTACAGCCATGGAACGAATGTAAGGTTAATGCATGAAGAAGAGAAGTGATTCAAAAATGTATCTGTAACCAAGAGAAAAAGGTGGTCATATGTTGGCTACATAACGAGAAGAAACAACAAAAGAGGCAGACCAAGAGAAAAAGGTGGTCATATGTTGGCCACATAACGAGAAGAAACAACAAAAGAGGCAGACCAAGAGAAAAAGGTGGTCATATGTTGGCCACATAACGAGAAGAAACAACAAAAGAGGCAGACCAAGAGAAAAAGGTGGTCATATGTTGGCCACATAATGAGAAGAAACAACAAAAGAGGCAGACCAAGAGAAAAAGGTGGTCATATGTTGGCCACATAATGAGAAGAAACAACAAAAGAGGCAGACCAAGAGAAAAAGGTGGTCATATGTTGGCTACATAACGAGAAGAAACAACAAAAGAGGCAGACCAAGAGAAAAAGGTGGTCATATGTTGGCTACATAACGAGAAGAAACAACAAAAGAGGCAGACAAGGAGAAAAAGATGACCATATGTTGGCCACATAACGAGAAGAAACAACAAAAGAGGCAGACCAAAAGAAAAAGATGACCATATGTTGGCTACATAACGAGAAGAAACAACAAAAGAGGCAGACAAGGAGAAAAAGATGACCATATGTTGGCTACATAAGTAGTATACAAGGGTCCAACTGTTTATCATTTGGCCCGTAAATTAACAAAGATATATAGTTAGCGCGCGGCGCGCCTAATGTACTGTAGGCGCAGGGGGAGTTAACCGTGACATTTCGTGTCGGGATGTTGACCTCTAGTCCCGGTGACCCCGGAAGTGCGCTGTTTATGTCTGGTGTGTGCTGACTTTGGAGCTCTTTATGTACTTGAGCGATAGTGATAGGTTAGTAGATTATACAACATCAATGAAAAACGATCAATATAAGACAGAAGACAAAGATATATTTTATTCTTTTATTATCTCAATAGGTGTATAACATACATTGATATTATATAACATTACAAAAATATTCAGTACATTGAGTCAATATATAGTACATGGATAACATTTATTTATAGATAGGTAGTTGGGTGTCTGCTTAGCGTTGTGTCATAAATGAATCATAAGGGGTGAAACTGTTAGAGATTGCTGGTTAGGTTAAGCGGGTAGTGTAAAGAGTTAAATATCTAAAGGCGTAGTCGAGACGTTATCATCAGCTACCTTTCTTTTTATATAGAAATAGGAAAGAGCATTTCTTGTTTGACTGTAGGAAAATATGGAATTATTTAAGACTTTGAAACCTACATTTTTCCCACCCTTGGCCTTTTGCGTGGCGAGAACCTCTAAAAACATATCTTTATCTAATTTGTTGTGTTGCTTGCTTAGCCCTTTACAACTGATTTTATCGTAATCCCCACTACAATGGTACGTCTTACTACATAAGCTAACAAGAGCCGTCCCTTCGTACTCTAGTTTAAAAAGCCCGGGCGTTCGTTTGGTGTATGCTTTAACACCCTTACAGTTTATACAGTCTGTCTTGCTAATATGCTCATCGCAAAACTCGGCGGGAAACCAGTCTTTATATACGTTATTAAACTCAGGCCGCAGCCCTGACTTAACTATGTCCTCTAGCTTAGGTGCGCTTAAGGCTAAGTATAAACTATCAGTATCTGTTTCACATAACTGAAAGTTGGACCTATCTACAAACTTATCTAAGAACTCGAAATAAAAATCTAACATACGAAGTTTTGCATATTGATAGACGAAGAAACCGATTTGTAGGGGTAAGTCCCAAACAGTTTTCTTTTTCTCCATCTCAACTTCAAAAAGATCCACACCTAATTCAGTCATCTTTTTAAAACGGGAACTATTTATCATTTTCGATATCTCATCCCCCTGAACGTACGAGACAGCGCTATGATTGGCCTTATTGGTTAGAGTCTTCCCGTAGGCTGAGTTTCCTAAGAGCTTCATCGTATCGCTTACTATAGATTGATTTTCATCTAGATCACCAGCCCGCCTAGCGTCAGAAACCATTTCGCCAAACTTTTTAAAACAACAAGACGGTTGATATTCTATCACTTGATAAATTTTTGTTACCTCCAATCCGTGGTCTAAATACCATTTTAACAGCGGTGTTGCCAACAAAATTTTTTCCCCGACATAACTACCGATTAGGGTGCGACGAGGGGTTGACAACAAGTTATGTTTGAGGGCATATTCACCCATAAACGGGCCAATATCGTCACGCGTGACGTCAATATTTTTGAAAATCGGAGTCATCTCACTGAAATATTCCTTCAGGCGGTCAGGGACGTGTAGATCACATTCCACTAAACCAAAACATGTCCCATCTGAAACAGAAGTCAGAATCTGTTTATCACTGAGAGGGAGCCCTTCTTTAGAGTAAGAGGGTCTAGCTCTAGGGATGGCTTTAGAAAGGAAAGCCCTAATGGTTGGGTCAGACTTTTTCAGAGCCTGCCACTCACATTCCCACATAACTTCTACTGGGACTTTTACCTCCTCAGTTAGGTAGGTGTGTATCTCACATGTTTTTTCAAACAGCTCGAACAAGGGCTTATTATTAACAGGGTTTCTATCTTTATCTTTGGTGAGGGGACAGTCTTTGTGACCATGGTACAGACAACCATGAAAATTGTAGCATCTTCTATTGGATTTATCCCACCCATCCACAGGGATATTTCTAGCACCCAATCGAAACTCCCTCCCATTAAACTGAGTTTTCAACTCCACCCCTTTTTGGTAGGCGACCCACGTTAACCACTCTCGACTTTGTTGGACATAATAGTTATCTTTTTCGACCCTAAACCCGGTCTCCATTCTTCTAATAATTGGGTAATCTGTTGGCATTGGGTTCATCAGAGCCCAAAGATACAACGCGTTGGCATCGTAACCTTAGATGGATTTGACTACCTTTCCACCCCTAATAAGCGTTTTGCCTACCTCGTGATACCTATGGAAAATTATAGAGGGACCCCTGACGATATTATCTCTAATCATTGTGTGTAGACTCGCCTGTTTGCTCGAACATAAACTAAACATTACACCCCTATCAACGGTCTTAAAAAGATACTTTAAACAAACACCCGGAACCGAAATGGCGTCTTTAAAACAGTCCACACCCCGCTCCCCATAAAAACGAACCTGCTGTTCCAAGGCTTCTAAGAATGGGACTACATCTTTATTATTATACCACACCAAAAAGTCCCTAAGGGTGGTCATGTTATTGTCCTTCCAGACCTTTTTACACAGAGCGTACTCCTCCTTGGAAAAGTTGGAATTTTTTAACGACGAATAAAACGTTTCGTGTGGGGGTAGTTCTGTCTCGTCCAACGTTTGGGGGTCGTCTATATATTCATAACAAAAGTAACCTTTTGTCTCACTAATCTTATAAGCTGCCAGATATTTACTATAACTAAACCCGGGGGCTAGATAGTTTACTATATCTAAGAATTTTAGATTCTGTGTTGCAATACACATAAAGTTATTGTTTCTTTTAACTATAAACTTGAACGGTTTTGGTACTTTGTAGTCTACGTCCATTTTAGCTTCTTCTTCTTCTTCTTCTTCTTCTTCTTCTTCTTCACCCACTTGGGCAGTGGCATCCATGAAGTGTTTTATTAAATAAGGTTTAATGACGTTGACGTCATATTTCCCCGAGTTAAACCCTATCACTGGAAGCTCTTTTAAATACTCATCAAACGTAGCTATTAGCTTGTCTTTATTCAGAGCATGGAGTTGAGTAAAAATACTGTCAAACCGATCTCGCAACAACGAGTATGCCTTACCAGCAATACCAGTGAGGTAATCAACCATCTGACTAACTAAAACCTGTGGGTCACCCTTCGTTATGAAACATATTGGTCCCTCCCACCCGGGGACATTTGACGCTATAGAGCAGGAGAGGGGGACGTGTTTAGCTACAAAGGTAGTCGAGTGCGTCTCTTTGGGAACATTCCTACTATCAAAGTAACATTCATAATCGAATGTTGCCCTGAAGGGGTAAATAAAACACTCTGGAGAACTGATCCCTTCAGCGTTGATCGCGTCCCATACACTTTCAGGTGAAGAATAAACACCACCTTTATATGTCTCTACAACCATATCCCCATTGCAAGTTTTTTCATGCCTATCCATACGCCCAAACTTTTTCCACAATTTCCCACATTTTCCACAAGAAAAGCTTTTACTAGCCCTAGAAAGATCGTTTATATAAAAGAAGTGGTTTTTGTAAAGTAAAAGACGGAGAGTTTCACTATAACTACTACCACTTCTCAGGACAATACGCAAGGCTTGTGCAGAATCAAATTCAAAAATATCTATATTTAGTGCAAAACAATTTTCTAAGAGAGACATTTCAGCAAGAGTTACACCGTGAAAGTTACTTAACTCTAGAGACGGGTTAAACTGTTTGAAAAGTAGTCTCGACGCCTTCCTAACATTAGTATTTGAAGTTCCTCGATGGACAGCTAGACAACGGAAGAAGCAGAGATTATCATTGTAAACTTTAGAATGGGAATCGGTTTGAAGGATATTAATGCCGTAGTTGGATGCAATGTAGGGTGGGATATCAAGCAGACACCCTATAGGATAATCTTGAAGTTTATAAATATAAACACTTGTACTGACTAAGGCTTCTAAGGTATATTTGGTTGTCTCCCTGTTTTTATTTGCATACCCTAATATATCACTTTCATTTAATCTATCAACAAATGTTTCAAAATCATGTCTGTTGTTAACTAACAAAGGTTTGTCTAACCCTGTCGCATTATTCGAGCTGGCGTGAAAGTAACGCAGTCCCTGTGTCTCTCTATGTCTTAAGACTAGATGATGACTATAATTCACCTTGAAACGCTTTTTCTGGCCTTGGAAAATTGGGTTTACAAGGGTCTCCCAATCTATAGGAGTATCAGGCTGATGAAATATAGTGTACGTATCCATGTATTTGTTCCTACGTTCATGTGTTCTAATAGCTAACCAGTTGTTCTTATATATCTTCTTAATATCTTGAGGTAACTTATTTAAAGAGTCTATTTCATTAATAAGTCTTGGTCTCTTTGAGGGTTCTTGAGTCGAACTGTTTACTGCCCGCTTGCGTGAGGTTGTCGATATCAGTGGACCCGCTTGCGTTGATGGTGTTGAGGTGGCCACAGCTATGTCATGGCTAGCAAGATGTACGTGCAGATGGCTTGCTCCAGTGAATATTTGTTGACAGATGTGGCAGATATATGGGGTAACACTGGGCTCTTTTGAAGGTACATGAGCTGTTGACACAGGAGTTGGTGATGCAGGAACTGCTGATACAAGAGATGCAAGATGCTCTGTCTTGACATGTTTGGCAAGATTGTCAGCTCTATTATAAACTCGTGCACAAACAGCACATTTGTATTCCTGACACCCATGTACACTTGCAACATGTCGTTTTAGGTCCCGGCTCCGGGTGAAAGTTTTGGAACAGATATGACAAGTGTTAGACATATGTAGAAAAGAATTGAAACATTACAACTAAAGAGTAAAGAACAGTAAACATTACAAGAAAAGTATATAACAAGATACACAACTTATCGAAATTAGGGCACAAAAGTAACACGTGGATACTAAACAACCAACTTATCGAAAATAGGTTACTAAAGTAACATACTATAATATTAAAGAACTAAGATAACACTTACTTTTTATGTGTTTGAAGGTACGAGACACAGCCGTCGGCAACAACTGTAAGCGAAAGTCTGATTAGAAGCTTCACAGTCGCGTTATATATATATACGCCAGAAACACCGGAAGTGTTACTAAAAATAGAACTGATCGCTGATGCAATACCGGAAGTGTTACTAAAAATAACTTTTGACCGCTGACGCGATGCCCATGGAGTTTCTAAAAACAGATTTTGACCTATGACGCAATACCAGGTAATTTTATACGAGTTTTCTCCTTGACCCTTTTTGGCGGTTACGCCCATGAAACTCTTAGAAACAGTAAATTTAACCTCTAGACATACCCCAAACTTTATAATAAACATCCCCGTATCAAGAATTTCCATAAAAACTACTTTTGAAATTACTACCCGGTACCCATTTTGGCGGTTACGCCCATGAAACTGTTAAAAATAGTCAATTTAACATCTAGACATACCCCAAACTTTATATTAAGCATCTCCGTATCAATAATTTACATAAAAACAACTTTTGAAATTACTACCCCTGTACCCATTTTTACCGGGACTTTACCTCTACCCGGGAGACTCTCATATAAGGAAAAACGGCACCAAAAAATGTGCTTCCATGTGAGGGTAGACTATTTATATAAGGATTTAGGTGCTACTGGAAGGACATTCACCCGTCCAATCACTGGATATATACTACTAATTTTGATTGATTTTTCAGGCAAATTTGATACATGGGCGTGTCAAATATTATGTTTGAGTATACCAATAGGTTAAATTTCAATTTTTTATCGATTTCATGGGCGTAACCGCCAAAAATGGGTACAGGGGTAGTAATTTCAAAAGTTGTTTTTATGTAAATTATTGATACGGAGATGCTTAATATAAAGTTTGGGGTATGTCTAGATGTTAAATTGACTATTTTTAACAGTTTCATGGGCGTAACCGCCAAAATGGGTACCGGGGTAGTAATTTCAAAAGTAGTTTTTATGGAAATTCTTGATACGGGGATGTTTATTATAAAGTTTGGGGTATGTCTAGTGTTAAATTTCAATTTTTATCGATTTCATGGCGTAACCGCCAAAAATGGGTACAGGGGTAGTAATTTCAAAAGTTGTTTTTATGTAAATTATTGATACGGAGATGCTTAATATAAAGTTTGGGGTATGTCTAGATGTTAAATTGACTATTTTTAACAGTTTCATGGGCGTAACCGCCAAAATGGGTACAGGGGTAGTAATTTCAAAAGTGATTTTTATGTAAATTCTTGATATGGGGATGCTTAATATAAAGTTTGGGGTATGTCTAGAGGTTAAATTTACTGTTTCTAAGAGTTTCATGGGCGTAACCGCCAAAAAGGGTCAAGGGGAAAACTCGTATAAATTACCTGGTATTGCGTCATAGGTCAAAATCTGTTTTTAGAAACTCCATGGGCATCGCGTCAGCGGTCAAAAGTTATTTTTAGTAACACTTCCGGTATTGCATCAGCGATCAGTTCTATTTTTAGTAACACTTCCGGTGTTCTGGCGTATATATATATAACGCGACTGTGAAGCTTCTAATCAGACTTTCGCTTACAGTTGTTGCCGACGGCTGTGTCTCGTACCTTCAAACACATAAAAAGTAAGTGTTATCTTAGTTCTTTAATATTATAGTATGTTACTTTAGTAACCTATTTTCGATAAGTTGGTTGTTTAGTATCCACGTGTTACTTTTGTGCCCTAATTTCGATAAGTTGTGTATCTTGTTATATACTTTTCTTGTAATGTTTACTGTTCTTTACTCTTTAGTTGTAATGTTTCAATTCTTTTCTACAGATGTCTAACACTTGTCATATCTGTTCCAAACTTTCACCCGGAGCCGGGACCTAAAACGACATGTTGCAAGTGTACATGGGTGTCAGGAATACAAATGTGCTGTTTGTGCACGAGTTTATAATAGAGCTGACAATCTTGCCAAACATGTCAAGACAGAGCATCTTGCATCTCTTGTATCAGCAGTTCCTGCATCACCAACTCCTGTGTCAACAGCTCATGTACCTTCAAAAGAGCCCAGTGTTACCCCATATATCTGCCACATCTGTCAACAAATATTCACTGGAGCAAGCCATCTGCACGTACATCTTGCTAGCCATGACATAGCTGTGGCCACCTCAACACCATCAACGCAAGCGGGTCCACTGATATCGACAACCTCACGCAAGCGGGCAGTAAACAGTTCGACTCAAGAACCCTCAAAGAGACCAAGACTTATTAATGAAATAGACTCTTTAAATAAGTTACCTCAAGATATTAAGAAGATATATAAGAACAACTGGTTAGCTATTAGAACACATGAACGTAGGAACAAATACATGGATACGTACACTATATTTCATCAGCCTGATACTCCTATAGATTGGGAGACCCTTGTAAACCCAATTTTCCAAGGCCAGAAAAAGCGTTTCAAGGTGAATTATAGTCATCATCTAGTCTTAAGACATAGAGAGACACAGGGACTGCGTTACTTTCACGCCAGCTCGAATAATGCGACAGGGTTAGACAAACCTTTGTTAGTTAACAACAGACATGATTTTGAAACATTTGTTGATAGATTAAATGAAAGTGATATATTAGGGTATGCAAATAAAAACAGGGAGACAACCAAATATACCTTAGAAGCCTTAGTCAGTACAAGTGTTTATATTTATAAACTTCAAGATTATCCTATAGGGTGTCTGCTTGATATCCCACCCTACATTGCATCAACTACGGCATTAATATCCTTCAAACCGATTCCCATTCTAAAGTTTACAATGATAATCTCTGCTTCTTCCGTTGTCTAGCTGTCCATCGAGGAACTTCAAATACTAATGTTAGGAAGGCGTCGAGACTACTTTTCAAACAGTTTAACCCGTCTCTAAAGTTAAGTAACTTTCACGGTGTAACTCTTGCTGAAATGTCTCTCTTAGAAAATTGTTTTGCACTAAATATAGATATTTTTGAATTTGATTCTGCACAAGCCTTGCGTATTGTCCTGAGAAGTGGTAGTAGTTATAGTGAAACTCTCCGTCTTTTACTTTACAAAAACCACTTCTTTTATATAAACGATCTTTCTAGGGCTAGTAAAAGCTTTTCTTGTGGAAAATGTGGGAAATTGTGGAAAAAGTTTGGGCGTATGGATAGGCATGAAAAAACTTGCAATGGGGATATGGTTGTAGAGACATATAAAGGTGGTGTTTATTCTTCACCTGAAAGTGTATGGGACGCGATCAACGCTAAAGGGATCAGTACTCCAGAGTGTTTTATTTACCCCTTCAGGGCAACATTCGATTATGAATGTTACTTTGATAGTAGGAATGTTCCCAAAGAGACGCACTCGACTACCTTTGTAGCTAAACACGTCCCCCTCTCCTGCTCTATAGCGTCAAATGTCCCCGGGTGGGGGGACCAATATGTTTCATAACGAAGGGTGACCCACAGGTTTTAGTTAGTCAGATGGTTGATTACCTCACTGGTATTGCTGGTAAGGCATACTCGTTGTTGCGAGATCGGTTTGACAGTATTTTTACTCAACTCCATGCTCTGAATAAAGACAAGCTAATAGCTACGTTTGATGAGTATTTAAAAGAGCTTCCAGTGATAGGGTTTAACTCGGGGAAATATGACGTCAACGTCATTAAACCTTATTTAATAAAACACTTCATGGATGCCACTGCCCAAGTGGGTGAAGAAGAAGAAGAAGAAGAAGAAGAAGAAGAAGCTAAAATGGACGTAGACTACAAAGTACCAAAACCGTTCAAGTTTATAGTTAAAAGAAACAATAACTTTATGTGTATTGCAACACAGAATCTAAAATTCTTAGATATAGTAAACTATCTAGCCCCCGGGTTTAGTTATAGTAAATATCTGGCAGCTTATAAGATTAGTGAGACAAAAGGTTACTTTTGTTATGAATATATAGACGACCCCCAAACGTTGGACGAGACAGAACTACCCCCACACGAAACGTTTTATTCGTCGTTAAAAAATTCCAACTTTTCCAAGGAGGAGTACGCTCTGTGTAAAAAGGTCTGGAAGGACAATAACATGACCACCCTTAGGGACTTTTTGGTGTGGTATAATAATAAAGATGTAGTCCCATTCTTAGAAGCCTTGGAACAGCAGGTTCGTTTTTATGGGGAGCGGGGTGTGGACTGTTTTAAAGACGCCATTTCGGTTCCGGGTGTTTGTTTAAAGTATCTTTTTAAGACCGTTGATAGGGGTGTAATGTTTAGTTTATGTTCGAGCAAACAGGCGAGTCTACACACAATGATTAGAGATAATATCGTCGGGGGTCCCTCTATAATTTTCCATAGGTATCACGAGGTAGGCAAAACGCTTATTAGGGGTGGAAAGGTAGTCAAATCCATCCAAGGTTACGATGCCAACGCGTTGTATCTTTGGGCTCTGATGAACCCAATGCCAACAGATTACCCAATTATTAGAAGAATGGAGACCGGGTTTAGGGTCGAAAAAGATAACTATTATGTCCAACAAAGTCGAGAGTGGTTAACGTGGGTCGCCTACCAAAAAGGGGTGGAGTTGAAAACTCAGTTTAATGGGAGGGAGTTTCGATTGGGTGCTAGAAATATCCCTGTGGATGGGTGGGATAAATCCAATAGAAGATGCTACAATTTTCATGGTTGTCTGTACCATGGTCACAAAGACTGTCCCCTCACCAAAGATAAAGATAGAAACCCTGTTAATAATAAGCCCTTGTTCGAGCTGTTTGAAAAAACATGTGAGATACACACCTACCTAACTGAGGAGGTAAAAGTCCCAGTAGAAGTTTTGTGGGAATGTGAGTGGCAGGCTCTGAAAAAGTCTGACCCAACCATTAGGGCTTTCCTTTCTAAAGCCATCCCTAGAGCTAGACCCTCTTACTCTAAAGAAGGGCTCCCTCTCAGTGATAAACAGATTCTGACTTCTGTTTCAGATGGGACATGTTTTGGTTTAGTGGAATGTGATCTACACGTCCCTGACCGCCTGAAGGAATATTTCAGTGAGATGACTCCGATTTTCAAAAATATTGACGTCACGCGTGACGATATTGGCCCGTTTATGGGTGAATATGCCCTCAAACATAACTTGTTGTCAACCCCTCGTCGCACCCTAATCGGTAGTTATGTCGGGGAAAAAATTTTGTTGGCAACACCACTGTTAAAATGGTATTTAGACCACGGATTGGAGGTAACAAAAATTTATCAAGTGATAGAATATCAACCGTCTTGTTGTTTTAAAAAGTTTGGCGAAATGGTTTCTGACGCTAGGCGGGCTGGTGATCTAGATGAAAATCAATCTATAGTAAGCGATACGATGAAGCTCTTAGGAAACTCAGCCTACGGGAAGACTCTAACCAATAAGGCCAATCATAGCGCTGTCTCGTACGTTCAGGGGGATGAGATATCGAAAATGATAAATAGTTCCCGTTTTAAAAAGATGACTGAAATAGGTGTGGATCTTTTTGAAGTTGAGATGGAGAAAAAGAAAACTGTTTGGGACTTACCCCTACAAATCGGTTTCTTCGTCTATCAATATGCAAAACTTCGTATGTTAGATTTTTATTTCGAGTTCTTAGATAAGTTTGTAGATAGGTCCAACTTTCAGTTATGTGAAACAGATACTGATAGTTTATACTTAGCCTTAAGCGCACCTAAGCTAGAGGACATAGTTAAGTCAGGGCTGCGGCCTGAGTTAATAACGTATATAAAGACTGGTTTCCCGCCGAGTTTTGCGATGAGCATATTAGCAAGACAGACTGTATAAACTGTAAGGGTGTTAAAGCATACACCAAACGAACGCCCGGGCTTTTTAAACTAGAGTACGAAGGGACGGCTCTTGTTAGCTTATGTAGTAAGACGTACCATTGTAGTGGGGATTACGATAAAATCAGTTGTAAAGGGCTAAGCAAGCAACACAACAAATTAGATAAAGATATGTTTTTAGAGGTTCTCGCCACGCAAAAGGCCAAGGGTGGGAAAAATGTAGGTTTCAAAGTCTTAAATAATTCCATATTTTCCTACAGTCAAACAAGAAATGCTCTTTCCTATTTCTATATAAAAAGAAAGGTAGCTGATGATAACGTCTCGACTACGCCTTTAGATATTTAACTCTTTACACTACCCGCTTAACCTAACAGCAATCTCTAACAGTTTCACCCCTTATGATTCATTTATGACACAACGCTAAGCAGACACCCAACTACCTATCTATAAATAAATGTTATCCATGTACTATATATTGACTCAATGTACTGAATATTTTTGTAATGTTATATAATATCAATGTATGTTATACACCTATTGAGATAATAAAAGAATAAAATATATCTTTGTCTTCTGTCTTATATTGATCGTTTTTCATTGATGTTGTATAATCTACTAACCTATCACTATCGCTCAAGTACATAAAGAGCTCCAAAGTCAGCACACACCAGACATAAACAGCGCACTTCCGGGGTCACCGGGACTAGAGGTCAACATCCCGACACGAAATGTCACGGTTAACTCCCCCCTGCGCCTACAGTACATTAGGCGCGCCGCGCGCTAACTATATATCTTTGTTAATTTACGGGCCAAATGATAATCAGTTGGACCCTTGTATACGCTCTGATGAACCCAATGCCAACAGATTACCCAATTATTAGAAGAATGGAGACCGGGTTTAGGGTCGAAAAAGATAACTATTATGTCCAACAAAGTCGAGAGTGGTTAACGTGGGTCGCCTACCAAAAAGGGGTGGAGTTGAAAACTCAGTTTAATGGGAGGGAGTTTCGATTGGGTGCTAGAAATATCCCTGTGGATGGGTGGGATAAATCCAATAGAAGATGCTACAATTTTCATGGTTGTCTGTACCATGGTCACAAAGACTGTCCCCTCACCAAAGATAAAGATAGAAACCCTGTTAATAATAAGCCCTTGTTCGAGCTGTTTGAAAAAACATGTGAGATACACACCTACCTAACTGAGGAGGTAAAAGTCCCAGTAGAAGTTTTGTGGGAATGTGAGTGGCAGGCTCTGAAAAAGTCTGACCCAACCATTAGGGCTTTCCTTTCTAAAGCCATCCCTAGAGCTAGACCCTCTTACTCTAAAGAAGGGCTCCCTCTCAGTGATAAACAGATTCTGACTTCTGTTTCAGATGGGACATGTTTTGGTTTAGTGGAATGTGATCTACACGTCCCTGACCGCCTGAAGGAATATTTCAGTGAGATGACTCCGATTTTCAAAAATATTGACGTCACGCGTGACGATATTGGCCCGTTTATGGGTGAATATGCCCTCAAACATAACTTGTTGTCAACTCCTCGTCGCACCCTAATCGGTAGTTATGTCGGGGAAAAAATTTTGTTGGCAACACCGCTGTTAAAATGGTATTTAGACCACGGATTGGAGGTAACAAAAATTTATCAAGTGATAGAATATCAACCGTCTTGTTGTTTTAAAAAGTTTGGCGAAATGGTTTCTGACGCTAGGCGGGCTGGTGATCTAGATGAAAATCAATCTATAGTAAGCGATACGATGAAGCTCTATTAGGAAACTCAGCCTACGGGAAGACTCTAACCAATAAGGCCAATCATAGCGCTGTCTCGTACGTTCAGGGGATGAGATATCGAAAATGATAAATAGTTCCCGTTTTAAAAAGATGACTGAAATAGGTGTGGATCTTTTTGAAGTTGAGATGGAGAAAAAGAAAACTGTTTGGGACTTACCCCTACAAATCGGTTTCTTCGTCTATCAATATGCAAAACTTCGTATGTTAGATTTTTATTTCGAGTTCTTAGATAAGTTTGTAGATAGGTCCAACTTTCAGTTATGTGAAACAGATACTGATAGTTTATACTTAGCCTTAAGCGCACCTAAGCTAGAGGACATAGTTAAGTCAGGGCTGCGGCCTGAGTTTAATAACGTATATAAAGACTGGTTTCCCGCCGAGTTTTGCGATGAGCATATTAGCAAGACAGACTGTATAAACTGTAAGGGTGTTAAAGCATACACCAAACGAACGCCCGGGCTTTTTAAACTAGAGTACGAAGGGACGGCTCTTGTTAGCTTATGTAGTAAGACGTACCATTGTAGTGGGGATTACGATAAAATCAGTTGTAAAGGGCTAAGCAAGCAACACAACAAATTAGATAAAGATATGTTTTTAGAGGTTCTCGCCACGCAAAAGGCCAAGGGTGGGAAAAATGTAGGTTTCAAAGTCTTAAATAATTCCATATTTTCCTACAGTCAAACAAGAAATGCTCTTTCCTATTTCTATATAAAAAGAAAGGTAGCTGATGATAACGTCTCGACTACGCCTTTAGATATTTAACTCTTTACACTACCCGCTTAACCTAACCAGCAATCTCTAACAGTTTCACCCCTTATGATTCATTTATGACACAACGCTAAGCAGACACCCAACTACCTATCTATAAATAAATGTTATCCATGTACTATATATTGACTCAATGTACTGAATATTTTTGTAATGTTATATAATATCAATGTATGTTATACACCTATTGAGATAATAAAAGAATAAAATATATCTTTGTCTTCTGTCTTATATTGATCGTTTTTCATTGATGTTGTATAATCTACTAACCTATCACTATCGCTCAAGTACATAAAGAGCTCCAAAGTCAGCACACACCAGACATAAACAGCGCACTTCCGGGGTCACCGGGACTAGAGGTCAACATCCCGACACGAAATGTCACGGTTAACTCCCCCTGCGCCTACAGTACATTAGGCGCGCCGCGCGCCTACTATATATCTTTGTTAATTTACGGGCCAAATGATAAACAGTTGGACCCTTGTATACTACTTACATAACGAGAAGAAACAACAAAAGGGCAGACCAAGAGAAAAAGGTGGTCATATGTTGGCCACATAACGAGAAGAAACAACAAAATAGGCAGACCAAGAGAAAAAGGTGGTCATATGTTGGCCACATAATGAGAAGAAACAACAAATAAAGGCAGAGCAAGAGAAAAAGTTGGTCATATGTTGGCCACATAATGAAATAACAAAATGAGGCAGACCAAGAGAAAAATGTGGTCATATGTTGGCCACATAATGAGAAGAAATAACAAAAAGAGGCAAACCAAGAGAAAATGAAATAAATATAGTTTATATCCCAGATAAATGTTGTTATACTTTCCAAGACAATAGACATTTTATAACAATTCATAAATGAACATCAAGAAAACAGAAGTTATGAACATCGCATCAGAGAAAAAGATTACCAACAAAGCGATGGACGTCAGACAACTAAAACAAGTACAGGAATTTAAATATCAAGGAAGTCTAGTGACAAACGACAATACACAAACACCAGAAATAGAATCAAGATGCAACAAAGCGTTTCAAATCATAGGGCACCTATGAACACTATTGTCCAACAAGGAAATAACTCTACAGGTAAAACAGGCACCCTGCAATGCAATCTTAATTCCAATGTTATGCTGGATATGCTAAACATGGACCCTAGATGCAAGAGCACTGAGATAAATAACATCTACTGAGATTAAATGTATTAGGATAATGACAGGAAACAGCCTTAGAGATAAGATCAGAAATGAAGAACTGAGAAAAAAGCTAGGTATAATTCCCACCATAGAGTTCATAAAGAAATAGTAGATACAATTTTCTGGCCACATTGTAAACAGAGTGATCAAAATACACCACAATGAGCCTTCAATAAATGTTGTGAGAATACCAGACCAAAGGTCCGACTATGAAAAAGATGGATTGATGGAATATTGGAGACTCTAGCAAACACAGCAGCAGAGGCTAACAGAAGAGCAAAAGACCATAAATTATATCTCCCCTCGACGCTGAAAGGCAAGTGGAGAAGGAATGAAGAAGTAGAAGTAGAAGAAGAGGAAGGAGAAGAAGGAGGAGGAGGATGAGGAGGGGGAGGAAGATGAGGAAGAAGAGGTGGAGGATGAGAAACAGCAGCAGCAGCAGCAGAGGCTAACATAAGAGCAAAAGACCACAAATTATATCTCCCCTCGACGCTAAAAGGCAAGTGGAGAAGGAATGAAGAAGTAGAAGTAGAAGAAGAAGAAGAAGAAGAAGGAGGAGGAGGACCAGGAAGATGAGGAGGAAGAGGTGGAGGATGAGAAGCAGCAGCAACAGCAGAAGAAGAAGAAGAAGTACAAAAAATTATTATCATTATTTCCAGACAAACAAAATATATTTACCTTGACCTAAATAATGTAGCACATACACGACTTCGGTCTTAAGTTCAAACACAGAACATGACAGACAAGGATGCATTATGGGCCACTTCTGTTGCACATTTGAAAACAAGGAAACCACTTTTCATTTCTAATACTGTCAGAAGTGGCTCTTCGTCCTAACTGTTCCACTTCGTCAATTTCGACAAGAATTCGGACAATTCTCATTTCGATATAAGCAAAATTTCTGCCTCTAAATTGTTGTTTCATTTTTCAAATGTGAACGCACTTGTGAACGCACTTGTGCACATACTTGTGCACGTACTTGTGAACGTACTTAAGGTGCACTTTCATCTGCTAGAAACTAGTTAGCCTATTTTCATTCAATTATTGTGAAATTTTCCGTTGAAGTTTCTGCTTTTGTTTAATTCATATTTGTGTACATACGAGTACACTATTTTCTCTTCGTTTTCTAGCACAAGCCATTTAATGTGGTGTTCCTTGATGTGACGTCACTAACCTACATATACAGCCTACTGGCGAATAGATAAGACATCAGAAGATCCCACTCAGGAGTCAATCCACAGAATTGAGAATATTCAAGTCGAGCTATCCGATGATGCATTCGTTCACCTCATAAATTGGAAGAGAGAGAAGATCAAGTTTCATTTTGGGCAGCGACACTAGTCTGGGAGAGGTTAGACCACCATCACAGGCAGCTAAACTTCTCTCACAAACTGGAAAGCAAAGGTGAAGTATACGGCCGGTTAAAGACTGTAGATTCGACCTGCTGTTTTGCATATAATCAGTGTAGGTATTTTATGCCGAATATAATCTAAGCCTTAGACTTCAATGCAGCAGGAGGTCAACGCCTGTGAGTCATGACACAGGCGGGCCTACCTCCCCTACAGTGTTAAGAAGCTAAAGGGCCGGAACACTTGCTCGACAGGGAACAACTTCTGATGTTCAGATTTGGCTCCTGCTTCAAAGATCTATATAATGAGTTTCCCATTATTATTACACACACACATATATATATATATATATATATATATATATATATATATATATATACACACACACACACATAAACACGGCTCTTGTTTTGTCTCAAAGAAGGCACATTACTGATACTCAAGTATCCCATCAAAGGAGAAAATCATGAAATAGCAGATCTTTGAAGTTCATTATGTTTATATTTGTCAAGAGAACGGTCAAAACAACAATTCACACTTGTTGATCGATTGCACGCCCTCTACTAGAATGTCATTTCTTTAGAAATGAACCCTTTCACAAACTTCAACCGATAATCAATATTAAGTAGAGCAAATATAAAGTTATGGCTCCCTCCACATCTTAATAGGCGTACGGATTGTGTTAGTGCCAATATTTGTTCATGACCACAGTACACTGATTGATGATGTGGTCGGTATCACGCCAGACCGCTTTTATTTCCCAGAAAAAAAAACCACTGGTACTTATTTTTAGAGACTTGGTGAACCCAGGAGCCTTGTCGGTCCGAAAAGAAATCCGTCACTTCTGGGAATTCAACCCAGACCCCACTGATCAGGAAGTGAGTACACTAATCCCTCAGCCACCCAAGCTCCCTAATCAATATTAAGGCCGCAGTTAATGCCCCAGTCTTTCAAACATCCAAACTCAGTTTGTGGTCTCTATGATAATGAATAAGGGAGCCGCGATAGCTCAGTGGTTAGTGAACTGCACTACAAAGGACAAGAGGCAGGGTTCGATCCCAACCGACGACTTCCGGGTTCATCCAGCCTTAAATGGGTACCGGATTTTTTTCTGGGAAAGTAAAGCAGCACGGGCGTAATACCGACCACAATACCCCAAAAATCATGTGCCGAAGGTCTGTAAAAATGTATGGTCACTAACACCATATTCCCTATACGCAGCCACTTGGCGTGACGGGGGTACATTACTTTTTTTTCTTTTTTTATATGGTAGTGGATGCTAGATTGGAAGTAGATGCTAGGTTTTTCTTTTTTTTTGTAAAGGCGCGGCGGACATCCAGGGAGTGTCGATTTTTGGGTACATTGAGGCCTATCTTAATTATAAATTTTGCTCCAAGAAATAATGGTAAATATAATTACATTAGTTGCTTGTCTTAATAAGAGCCCGGCAACCAATGTTTATAAACAATAAAATATATATCGGACGGTTAAAATCTTTAAAAAAATATAAAATATGAAACACTTTCATGTTCCTTCTCGTTGAGTAAGCTGTGAGTGTATATGTGTGTGATTGAGTGTGTATGTGTTTGTAGTATAAGAAAAGTCTTCTGCCCACGCTTTAAGCACAGTGTATCAGGTGACAGTGCCCATATTTATCAATGCCCAATGGGGCATTTTATATGCGGGCCGCCAACAACACCAAATCTGGGCATAAACAATCATTTAGAAGATATCAATAATTATTCGTGAAATTAACAATTCGCGTATTTGTGAAATTGACAATTCACGCATTCGTGAAATTAACAATTCACGCATTCGTAAATTAACAATTCGCACATTCGTAAATTAACAATTCGCGTATTCGTGAAATTAACAATTCGCACATTCGTGAAATTAACAATTCGCGTATTCATGAAATTAACAATTCGCGCATTCGTGAAATATTAAACTCTAGCGCATTATGCCTCAATGAAACAAGTGGACTCACATTTAATACCTTCCAGCAAGTCGCCATGCAAGGAGTTATTTTTATACACAGGATTGACTAAGGAATGTCAAGCTGGATTTAGCTCTCTCTCTCTCTCTCTCTCTCTCTCTCTCTCTCTCTCTTTCGTTCCATTTCTCTCATCCCTTTCTCTCTTTCTCTCCGTGTCTCTTTCTTTCTGTCTCATACTGTCTTTTTCTCTCTCCCACCTTTTTTCCCATTTTCTCTTTGTATCTCTCTCTCCCTCTCTTTCACTCTCTCTCTCTCACTTTCTCTTTTATCCTCTCTCTTTCTCTCCCTCACTTTCTCTCTCTCTATCTATCTATCTTTGTCTGTGTGTTTGCTGAGTGCACTTAGCACATGAAAAGGCTAAAAAGATTCTATTTACACAGCCAAAAATAATGAACTTCAAAAAGCAGGACAGCATAAGCAAGACAGAGGTCCTGCGGGGCTTCAAAACTTCCATCCATAATGTCAACGCTCAGCAAAAGAAAGATTAAGATTGTCGGGAAATGTTAGAATAATGGTCAACAATCGTATCCCCAAGCAAATATTGTATGGAAATGAAAGGACAACAAAAGCCATGTGGGTAGATCAAGATTGCGATACAAAGTTGCCTGTCAAGATTTCCTGGTTGGATTCTCTGTTTGTGAAACAAAAACTGACAGAGGATCGTGGCACGTTGAGAAAATATTTGCACAAGATTGTAGCATGTTGAGAAATATTTTAGCAGAATATTGTAGAACATAGAGAAAAATATTGACAGAAAAGGTCGTAGAACATAGAGAAAAATATTGACAGAAAAGGTCGTAGAACATAGAGAAAAATATTGACAGAAAAGGTCGTAGAACATAGAGAAAAATATTGACAGAAAAAGGTCGTAGAACATAGAGAAAAATATTGACAGAAGGTCGTAGAACATAGAGAAAAATATTGACAGAAAAGGTCGTAGAACATAGAGAAAAATATTGACAGAAAAGGTCGTAGAACATAGAGAAAAATATTGACAGAAGGTCGTAGAACATAGAGAAAAATATTGACAGAAGGTCGTAGAACATAGAGAAAAATATTGACAGAAGGTCGTAGAACATAGAGAAAAATATTGACAGAAGATCGTAGAACATAGAGAAAAATATTGGCAGAAAAGGTCGTAGAACATAGAGAAAAATATTGACAGAAGGTCGTAGAATATAGAGAAAAATATTGACAGAAGGTCGTAGAACATAAAGAAAAATATTGACAGCAGGTCGTAGAACATAGAGAAAAATATTGACAGAATGTCGTAAAACATAGAGAAAAATATTGACAGAATGTCGTAAAATAGAGAAAAATATTGACATAGAGAGAAAATATTGACAGAAAAGGTAGTAGAACATAGAGAAAAATATTGACAGAAAAGGTCGTAGAACATAGAGAAAAATATTGACAGAAGGTCGTAGAACATAGAGAAAAATATTGACAGAAGGTCGTAGAAGATTGAGAAAAATATTGACAGAAGGTGGTAGAAAATAGAGAAAAATATTGACAGAAGGTCGTAGAACATAGAGAAAAATATTGACAGCAGGTCGTAGAAGATTGAGAAAAATATTGACAGCAGGTCGTAGAACATTGAGAAAAATATTGGTAGAAGACCGTAGAACATTGAGAATATATTGGTAGAAGACCGTAGAACATTCAGAATATATTGGTAGAAGACCGTAGAACATTGAGAACATATTGGCAGAAGGCCGTAGAACATTGAGAACACATTGGTTGAAGACTGTAGAACATTGAGAACATATTGGTAGAAGACTGTAGAGAACATTGAGAACATATTGGTAGAAGACTGTAGAACATTGAGAACATATTGGTAGAAGACTGTAGAGAACATTGAGAACATATTGGTAGAAGACTGTAGAGAACATTGAGAACATTGGTAGAAGACTGTAGAGAACATTGAGAACATTGGTAGAAGACTGTAGAGAACATTGAGAACATTGGTAGAAGACTGTAGAGAACATTGAGAATATATTGGTAGAATACTGTAGAACATTGAGAACACATAGAAAGAAGATCGTAAAACGTTGAGAACACCTTGAAAGTAAGATAAACTGTAACACTTTCAAGTTTTGGCAGAAACAGTCATATAGAAGTAATGTGGAAAAACGTGTTTGAACGTAACCACCGATTGACAACAACATCACCATCATCATTGAGTGCTGCCTCCGAATCGGTTACCATGGTGCGTCATTCCGCTCTGTTACTTGCTTTGATTGTGCAGGTTGTCAAAGACTGACTTGTTCATCTTTTGATGTTACTCACCTATGTTGGTCTTGGTATGCCTCTGCCTCTTTTACCTTGTATTTTCTCTTCCAAGATTACTTTTAGTAGGCTGCTGTGTCTTTTAACAATGCTCCCAAAATCTATTTTGTCTTGCTTGAATTGGGTTTGGTAGTTCTCTTTTAATTTTTTGTTGTTTTAAGCCTTCGTCGTTTGTTTTCTTTTCTTTCCATCCAAATCTTCACATTCTTCTATAAATCCACATTTGAAAGGTTCAAATTTTCTGTTCATTTTTTTGTCGAATGTCCATGTTTTTGCACCACACAGGAATGTTGCGAAGATATAACATTTTGATATTCTTAGTTTTAGCCCTGGTGTTATTTGTATTGATGTTAGAATATTTTTCACAGAATTAAAATTACATTTGACAAATCTATTCTTTTGTTTTTTTTCAGTTGTACATTTTCCATCACTGGTTATAGTATGTCCAAGGTAGTTGTAGCTCTGAACTGTCTTTAGGTCTATTCCTTTAGCTTTTACATCTACTTTTAGGTTTGGCAACAAGTCTGCCTAAATATGTGTATAATAAACGAACCAATCGTGTACGCGTATGTATGAGAATATGTGTGGAATGATTTATAGAATAAAGGCATGCCTAGAACTTAAGCGTCACTTGATTTTGGTTTTTCACTTCAATGTTTAATTTCTTAATACACTAGCGGGACAACTCCGGTTTAGGGGAGACAAATATAAATAATAAACACATATATAAACGTTCTTTCTATTTAAATGGGTTATACATTATCAAGTACAATAAGTAATCAATAAAGGTTACATAACTCTTGTCGAGAAACTGAAAAACAACCGACAGAGTTACATTCTTGACTCACGAAACCGCAGTTCGCCTAAAACATTTCGCGACATATTTATCTCATTAATTTTTTAACACAGTTTACTTGTCGCCACCAATGAGCCTGCCCGTTGTTTCCCGAAAACACCCCAATGCTTTTGACGTGTTGAGCACAGCGAGCTATAGACGACAAACGTCATTTTACCCACAACCGCCCCTGCTCGCAATCCCGAAAACGTCACAACCGTTGGGCGATCCCCCTCAGCGGGCAGGCTCAGAGATATCGCTGGTGACTGTTTACTTCTGTCTCAAAAATGATTCATTGTTTTGTTCTTTAATCTCAATCATTTCTTATTTGTGTCATATTTCTGTCTCAACGATTATACATTGTTTATGTGCTTTAAAGATGGTGCTTTATTATTTGTATCTCACGGGATTAATTTAAAACCTAGGTTACAATACGTATCTGTTGATCACCTTTTCACGATACCGTCGTAAAAATTACCACCACTTAATTGTTTCATTTGGAGTTCGGAAAAAAAAGATTTTCTTTGAACATTTGCTACCCAGCTATGTGTTTATCCAATGAGACACAAGGAAATCGAATGCTGTAATCCTTTCATGTAAAATAAGCAGTAAAGAGCCCCGTCCTGCCAAGTGGCGTATAGGGAATATGGTGTTAGTGACAATAAATTTTACAGACCTTCAGCACATGATTTTTGGGGTAATGTGGTCGGTATTACGACCGTGCCTCTTTGCTTTCCCAGAAAAAAAATCCGGTACCCATTTAAGGTTGCGTGAACCCGGAAGCCGTCGGTTGTGATCGAACTCTACCCCTTGTTCTTTGCAGTCCAGTTCACTAACCACTGAGCTATCGGGGCTCCGTTTCTGTGCTTAGTCCCCTGAATCTTTGTCTGTATTTGTAAAAACCATCGCCGTCTGTAGAAGTAAGCTTGAGAGCTGAAAGGGCAAATCTGAAAACATCCTTACTATTGTGACGTTTTCAGCTGATGACGTCATTCTACAAGTAACCGCCTCTGCTCTCAAAGCTAAAAACGTCACACTAGTTAAGGGGGGTTTCCAGTATATTCCTTTCAACTCTCAGGCTTGCTTCTATAGATGGCTGTGACATAATATCCCATATAGCCACTGTATTAAACGCCATAATGAGTCTGGTAACTTATTGGTCCATTATTGCTGTCTCTAACCTTTCAGTCGAAACAGCAGCCGCCATCTCTATCGACAACTACAAACGTGATGTCGTTCATCAATATAGCTACATGGGGTCCATCATCAATTACAAACGTGATATCGTTCATCAGTATAGCTACATGGGGTCCATCATCATCGACACACTATCATTAGACACAGAAATTGACACCCGCATTGGTAAAGCTGCTACCACTTTCGCCCGTCTGACTAAGCGCGTTTTGATTTAAAAAAACAGACTAACTGATAACTAACACAAAGGCCACAGTTTACATACATCGACAGCAGGATCAGTACCCTTTAATATGACAGCGAATCATAGACAGCTTATGTAAAGCAAGAGAAAAGGTTAAATGTATTCCATATGCGATGTCTCCGTTGTAATCCACGTATCATCAGAAAGGACAGAGTTACAAATGTGGAGGTCCTCACTTGTATAGCTAAGTGTCTGTTGAAATGTGTCTCATGTTCAATCATGCCGAGTTGGATTTCAAGCGAATATTTTTTTTTAACTACTAGTCAGTAATAAAGTAACATACCTGTAGTACCGTAAGTTGCAGACACCGCAAATAGCCTATAATCTGTGAAACAACTCTCCCATGATCTGTGAAACAACTCTACTATAATATGTGAAAAAACTCTCCTATAATCTGTGAAACAACTCTCCTATAATCTGTGAAACAACTCTCCTATAATCTGTGAAACAACTCTCCTATAATTTGTGAAACAACTCTCCTATATTCTGTGAAACAACTCTCCTATAATCTGTGAAACAACTCTCATATAATCTGTGAAACAACTCTCCTATAATCTGTGAAACAACTCGCCTATGACCTCTGAAACAACTCAACTATGACCTGTGAAACAACTCAACTATGACCTGTGAAACAACTCAACTATGACCTGTGAAACAACTCAACTATGACCTGTGAAACAACTCAACTATGACCTGTGAAACAACTCAACTATGACCTGTGAAACAACTCAACTATGATCTGTGAAACAACTCTAATATGATCTGTAAAACAACTCTAATATGATCTGTAAAACAACTCTAATATGATCTGTAAAACAACTCTAATATGATCTGTAAAACAACTCTAATATGATCTGTAAAACAACTCTAATATGATCTGTAAAATAACTCTAATATGATCTGTAAAACAACTCTAATATGATCTGTAAAACAACTCTACTATGATCTGTAAAACAACTCTAATATGATCTGTAAAACAACTCTAATATGATCTGTAAAACAACTCTAATATGACCTGTAAAACAACTCTAATATGATCTGTAAAACAACTCTAATTTGATCTGTAAAACAACTCTACTATGATCTGTAAAACAACTCTAATATGATCTGTAAAACAACTCTAATATGATCTGTAAAACAACTCTAATATGATCTGTAAAACAACTCTAATATAATCTGTAAAACAACTCTAATATGATCTGTAAAACAACTCTAATATGATCTGTAAAATAACTCTAATATAATCTGTAAAACAACTCTAATATAATCTGTAAAACAACTCTAATATGATCTGTAAAACAACTCTAATATGATCTGTAAAACAACTCTAATATGATCTGTAAAACAACATAACTATGATCTGTAAAACAACTCTAATATAATCTGTAAAACAACTCTAATATAATCTGTAAAACAACTCTAATATGATCTGTAAAACAACTCTAATATGATCTGTAAAACAACTCTAATATGATCTGTAAAATAACTCTAATATGATCTGTAAAACAACTCTAATATGATCTGTAAAACAACTCTACTATGATCTGTAAAACAACTCTAATATGATCTGTAAAACAACTCTAATATGATCTGTAAAACAACTCTAATATGATCTGTAAAACAACTCTAATATGATCTGTAAAACAACTCTAATTTGATCTGTAAAACAACTCTACTATGATCTGTAAAACAACTCTAATATGATCTGTAAAACAACTCTAATATGATCTGTAAAACAACTCTAATATAATCTGTAAAACAACTCTAATATGATCTGTAAAACAACTCTAATATGATCTGTAAAACAACTCTAATATAATCTGTAAAACAACTCTAATATAATCTGTAAAACAACTCTAATATGATCTGTAAAACAACTCTAATATGATCTGTAAAACAACTCTAATATGATCTGTAAAGCAACATAACTATGATCTGTAAAACAACTCTAATATAATCTGTAAAACAACTCTAATATGATCTGTAAAACAACTCTAATATGATCTGTAAAACAACTCTAGTATGATCTGTAAAACAACTCTAATATGATCTGTAAAACAACTCTAATATGATCTGTAAAACAACATAACTATGATCTGTAAAACAACTCTAATATAATCTGTAAAACAACTCTAATATAATCTGTAAAACAACTCTAATATGATCTGTAAAACAACTCTACTTTGATCCGTGAAACTACTTTTTTTTTATTCGTGAAGGACAAGAAAAGACCAAGGTGAAAGTAAAGGAAGTAAGATCGTGATGTAGGAAGAAAAAGAAAAGGTCGAAAAAGAAAGGAACAAACGTGGAAGAAACAAATGAAGTGAAAGGAGAAGGAGACAGGTGAAAGAAAATGATGATTACGAAGGAAAAAAACAAAGAAGAAAAGTAACAAGAAGACGAAGAGGAAGAATGAAAAATAATATTAAAAAAAACGGAAGTTAAAAAAAAAAAAGAAGAAGCAGGAAAGAGAAAAGAAAAATAAGAGGAACATTGAGAGAAGAGAAGAAAGAAGGAAAAGAATAGAAAACAATTTTTTTTTAATGAACGGTGATGGACAAGATGAAAAGAGAATAGTAAGGAGAGGAAGAAGATTAAAATGAAGAAGATACAAATTTATGTAACTTGTTGAAGATAAATGTGAAATTGGGGATTCATAAGAAAAAGAAGTAGTACAATATTAAATCGATGAATCATATAGACCAACGTTTCTCAAACGGGGACCATATGGCCCCCAGAGGGAATGGGAAATTCCATGGGGACCAATGGTAAAAATCGTATAATTGGGGGCCACGCACGACACTTTGCGGGGGGGGGGGGCACAGCACGAGACTATGAAGCCATTCATAGAGATGACTATATTTATAGAACATAGCGTTGAGGCAACACTTATTTCCACTCAGTGACTTGTTTCATTAACCCTTTCCGTACGCTTCGACGCACTGTGCGCCAAGCCGATTTCAGCCGCTTACGTTTCGCCGCATAGTGCCTCGCTCTTAATTTGATTAGTGTGAACGCCATCAAACCGTATTCTTTCTACAAGTCTTGTATCATCTTGGTATTGGTGAAATCTAATACCTTGTTCAATTATCTACAAATTAATATATAATATGTTATATGTTAGATAAATATAAATATGTAGATTGATTCTTAAAATCATGAAAAACGTTGTCTCTTAAATCTCTTACGTTGCATTGATAAAAAGCTTCCGTAATGAAAGAATTAACAAATCATATAGGAGAATCCAAAAGAAAGAATACGCAGAAAATACAAACTAGGAAGGGTTCAAAAATGGGATCAAGAAACAAGCAAGACTGACAACAAATTTGACAAATCGTCAACTGTGGAGAACTATGACTTCCGTCCTATGTAACGTTTTGGTCCAAAAGAAAAATGAATAAGAGAAGCGCACATGAAAAGTATTTGGAGAACTTTGAAAATGACAGTTATCGATGAATCGATCACCTTTGTTGTCTGCGGCAAAATGATTTCCCTTTCCCATTTCTCTCTCTCCAGCCTTCCTTCTCGACCGCTGCCTAACCTAGCCGCTCTCTTCTCTTTAGTCTAGATGTACAGGGTGTGTGAACGAATGTCGAAGGTTAGACTTACAAGGTTGCCGATCAGAGCGTTAAAAAACAAAGCTTTTGTCGGTCATTTTGCGGTTGCTGTGTTTAATTCCTTAACATCGTAAACATCTATTGCAAATCCTTGATTTGTGAGTAAATACAACAGTATATGGCAGTATATTTTACAAATAGAAAATATATAGATAACATGATTATACACTTACAAATTGTATTGATAACATTAAGCACTTCAAATATATAGATACTGATATCATGGCTACTTCGGCAAAGAAGCGATATAATAACACTCAGAGTATATCTTGCCTACAGGTTTATCTCGTCATTGCAAGACAATACAAAACCCATGAGTTTAATTTATAATATTACATATTCCACTGAAAGCATGCGACCAGAAACACTTAAAAGCGACCCATACGGACCAACAAGATAAACAACTGGAATGTTTTGGCGCGTTACGAAATAACTTTGCAGCTGGGGAGACCTACCGTGAAAAAAAGTTTGTTCAGAAATACTCAAATTTTGAAGACAAAGGTTAGATCTCATTTGACGAAATATGCAAGGTGATAGCCAAATAACGGAGACTGCTCATAGCAGGAATTATTTATTGATTTTGCCAGCTGAGTTTATTATTATAACAACCGTTATATTTTAGCATGCATTCCTATGTCACGATATTGTGTAATATATATATAAGGTCAACAACAGAGATGATAAATAACTGTCGTGATCAAAGTTGTGGAGAGACATGGTTATCACCGCCAGCAGGCATGGTACTTGATGATGATGATGATGATGATGATGATGATGATGATGATGACGACGATGATGATGACAATGATATTAATATATCATATCGGTCCGAAGGGGTGGATATCGTAGAAAAAATGTTGAGAAACATCGATCTGGGCGGTGTATAGGAAAACGTCCATATTTTGGAGGAGTCATGTCTCAGCACCTTCAAACGATGATTACGCCTGCAGGTCAACCCCAGAAAAGGATGGAGATGTAAATAAGTATTTGGACTTGAACAGAATTCAATCTTTGAGCTGTCACTTCCGGCTAGTAGTAAGAAGCCAGTAATATATCTCCAATACAAAAAAATGTCTGTACGTTCCAACGTCAATAACGCTACGTTCACATAAGGAAGGGATAGAATTGCTTCCGCTTTTGCTCTTTTTAATCAATCCTCTTTTCTTCTTCTTCATTCCTCCCTCCTTTGCCTTTCAGCGTCGAGGGGAGATATAATTTGCGATCTTTTGAATTTCAGTTCGCCTCTGCTGTTGTTATGTTTCCTAGTGCTTCTAATATTCCGTTTACGGGGGACTGGTTGGTCTTGAGGTAAGACGCCGACTACGAGACAAGAGAGGTTGTGGGTTCAATTTTTACACCGGATTTTTATTTAAGATTTCTCTCTGCGGCAACCACCCCTGGTCTCAGCAGCGAGGTCCGGCTTGAAACGTCAATTACTCATCGAAGGAAAAAATATGAGTACCTCCGAAGTCGGAGTTATCTGCCTGTACGGCGAGGGACCCTGTGCACACGGCTGCCAAGGAAAAATGAATTAACTCGCAAAATTCAGTTCCTAGTCTCTAGAGACTTCGTCAGAGGTAAAAGCTGGCGAACGAAAAAAAATGTGATATATATATTCCGTTGATCCATCTTTTTCGTGCTCGTCCCCTTGGGTCTGGTATTCTTGCAACGCTTATTGAAGGCTCGTTCTGTTGTGTTTTGGTCACTCTGCCTTGTCACGTGGCCATACCATTATATCTGTTGTTTCTTTATATATTCTATGACGGGGTAATTCTTAGCTTTTTCTATAATCAGTTCTTCATTTCTGATCTTGTCTCTCAGGCTGTTTCCTGTCATTCGTCTAACACATTTCATCTCAATAGAGGTTAATTTTCTAATTGTTCTTGCATCGCATTGGTAGCACAACGTTGGGATGAGGATTATTGTTCAATCAATCAAGCTGTAAATGTAGTTTATTTATTATTTCAAGGGACACTATTAACGCTATAATATAATAACGTTATCTCTCTCGCTCTCACTCTCTCTCTCTCTCTCTCTCTCGCTCTGCGATCAAGACTCAATCAGAGTAGGATTCCAGACTCTCTCTTGAAGGCAGCTGTCTGTTTAAGCGAATGGATTGCCCCATATAGTTTTTCTTCCAGGGAGGTGGGCGTGGACCACATTGCTCTTCTCAGGTCTGTGTACTGGGGGCAATCCTGTAGAACATGTTTTAATATCGTTATATAAGTTTAACTGATTTCCAACACCCCTTTTCCCGTCTTTCTTTTTCACGGAAAGAATACATCAGCACACGTCTCAACGTGACACAATCCTATCTATGACGTTGTCCTTCCTCTAGCCAATTGTCTTCAATCTTTCACGTAAATATGGCTTTTAGCACGATGTCGTGTCTTTTTAACACGCTGTAAATATCATTCTTGCCTATTAACTTTTACCTATTTTGATATCTTTAAGATTTTGTTTTCTCATTCTCATATTTTTTTCAGATCTTCTTTCTTGTTATTCCATAATTGTGTATTTCTCTTATATCTCAAGAGCTCCAATTCTTTTTTTAAGAATTGTTTTGTTTCTCCGGGTTGTGTTTGCAGCAGTAAATTCCCAAGGAAGGAGGAAAGAAAGTCAGACAAAAGACTACCTGGCAGGGAGCAATTGAGGCAAGGACATAACAAGACAAGACTTAGGGCACCCCATAGCAACGGACACTAACGGAACAAAGGAATGAGACTTTTTGTTACACTATAAATCACTGAAGGAGTGCCGATCAGTGGCAAAAAACAAGAAGAATTAGAAGGGGGAGAAGTAGATTAAGAAGAAGAAGAAGACGAAGAAGAGGAAGAACAAGAAGAAGAACAAGGGGAAAAAATTACTAACAAAAGTCTTACACACACAAATCTGAAAACAATTACTAATTGAGTGATTGATTTAACAGCCGGTCATCATCATTGCACTCTGTATTATATAAGGAGAGTTGGGAATTTGTGATAGTCAGAGCATTCGACCTCTACAGCTCACAGGGACAGTTCGTCTTCATGAGCCTCAAGGTTTCATTGCTACACTTCAGATTGAGAGTCACATTCGGACACTCCACACACAAACACATAAACACACTCACACACATTTATTATAACCGAAAGGTCTCAATGTTTATGATAGAACAGAGCCCGACTCAATAAAACAAACAAGATAAAACTTTAAAACAGGTTGATCGATGTCTTGGGTTATACATAACTAAGTTGACGTGACAGAAGAACATATTCTACATAACTAAGTTGACGTGACAGAAGAACATGTTCTACATAACTAAGTTGACGTGACAGAAGAACATGTTCTACATTACTAAGTTGACGTGACAGAAGAACATGTTCTACATAACTAAGTTGACGTGACAGAAGAACATGTTCTACATAACTAAGTTGACGTGACAGAAGAACATGTTCTACATAACTAAGTTGACGTGGCAGAAGAACATGTTCTACATAACTAAGTTGACGTGACAGAAGAACATGTTCTACATAACTAAGTTGACGTGACAGAAGAACATGTTCTACATAACTACGTTGACGTGACAGAAGAACATGTTCTACATAACTAAGTTGACGTGGCAGAAGAACATGTTCTACATAACTAAGTTGACGTGACAGAAGAACATGTTTTACATGACTAAGTTGACGTGACAGAAGAACATGTTCTACATAACTAAGTTGACGTGACAGAAGAACATGTTCTACATTACTAAGTTGTCGTGACAGAAGAACATGTTCTACATAACTAAGTTGACGTGACAGAAGAACATGTTCTACATAACTAAGTTGACGTGACAGAAGAACATGTTCTACATAACTAAGTTGACGTGAAAGAAGAACATGTTCTACATAACTAAGTTGACGTGACAGAAGAACATGTTCTACATAACTAAGTTGACGTGACAGAAGAACATGTTCTACATAACTAAGTTGACGTGACAGAAGAACATGTTCTACATAACTAAGTTGACGTGACAGAAGAACATGTTCTACATAACTAAGTTGACGTGGCAGAAGAACATGTTCTACATAACTAAGTTGACGTGACAGAAGAACATGTTATACATAACTAAGTTGACGTGACAGAAGAACATGTTCTACATAACTAAATTGACGTGACAGAAGAACATGTTCTACATAACTAAGTTGACGTGACAGAAGAACATGTTCTACATAACTAAGTTGACGTGACAGAAGAACATGTTCTACATAACTAAGTTGACGTGACAGAAGAACATGTTCTACATAACTAAGTTGACGTGACAGAAGAACATGTTTTACATTAATAAGCTGACGTGACAGAAGAACATGTTCTACATAATATATTAGACATGACAGTAGAACACGTTCAACAGCTACATTGAAATGACAGTAGACCACGTTCTACATAACTTAGTAGACATGACAGTAGAGCACGTTCTACATAACTTAGTAGACATGACAGTAGAACACGTTCTACATAACTTAGTAGATATGACAGTAGAACACGTTCTACATAAATTAGTAAAAATGACAGCAGAACACGTTCAACAGCTACATTGACATGACAGTAGAACACGTTCTACATAACTTAGTAGATATGACAGTAGAACACGTTCTACATAACTTAGTAGATATGACAGTAGAACACGTTGTACATAACCTAGTAGACATGACAGTAGAACACGTTCTACATAACTTAGTAGATATGACAGTAGAACACGTTGTACATAACCTAGTAGACATGAAAGTAGAACACGTTCTACATAACCTGGTAGACATGACAGTAGAATATGTTCTAAATAACCTGGTGGACATGACAGTAGAATACGTTCTAAATAACCTGGTAGACATGACAGTAGAACACGTTCTACATAACCTAGTAGACATGACAGTAGAATACGTTCTAAATAACCTGGTAGACATGACAGTAGAATACGTTCTAAATAACCTGGTAGACATGACAGTAGAATATGTTCTAAATAACCTGGTGGACATGACAGTAGAATATGTTCTAAATAACCTGGTGGACATGACAGTAGAATACGTTCTAAATAACCTGATAGACATGACAGTAGAATATGTTCTAAATAACCTGGTAGACATGACAGTAGAATACGTTCTAAATAACCTGGTAGACATGACAGTAGAATATGTTCTAAATAACCTGGTGGACATGACAGTAGAATACGTTCTAAATAACCTGGTAGACATGACAGTAGAATATGTTCTAAATAACCTGGTGGACATGACAGTAGAATACGTTCTAAATAACCTGGTAGACATGACAGTAGAATATGTTCTACATAACCTGGTAGACATGACAGTAGAATACGTTCTAAATAACCTGGTAGACATGACAGTAGAATACGTTCTAAATAACCTGGTGGACATGACAGTAAAATACGTTCTAAATAACCTGGTAGACATGACAGTAGAATATGCTCCCAAGAACAAAGAACCAAGATCAGCGAACACGAAATGTCTGATCAAGGAAGAAGGATGAACAAGAAAAGACAGCCTACCTGCCTGCCTGCCTATCACCCTAACTACCTACCTACTTACGTACCACCAACTTGCCTACCTATCTACCTAAATACCCTCATACTTACTTACCTGTCAGCCTTCTTACCTACCTATCCTCATACATACCTACCTACCCTCCTACCTACCTTTCGACCTACCTACTTTCCTACCTACCCACCTACCAACCTGCCTACCAACCCACCTACTCGCCTGCCTGTCTGTCTATCTACTTATTGTCCTTTTGAGCTGAAGAGGTCATATAGAAGATAACTTCTAGACTACCTGTGGCGAACTATCTTTATTATCAAGCGTCAGACCTTGCGCAAGATCTACAGTATGTCTCGCTCCACGTCTCTTTTCTGGGCAAGTTGTTTAATTTCGGCGAGGGAGTTGATGCCTGCTGTTATTTCCTCTCGCTTCAGTGTAACCGATAATAGCGCTTCTTTGAAATCGGAGGTGCCGGGGCGATAACTACACATACCACAAACTACCGTAAACGATGAAACAGTGTGGCTGTAAGCGCCCCCATGGTGAAGGGAGAAAATAAGAGAGCCACTGTTACCTGCCACGCATATCGTAAGAGGCGACTAAGGAGGTTTAGAATCGACTTATTGCAGCCGAGTAGGACGGGCACGAAGCGACCTTGTTAACGAAATTTACAGATGCATTTTGGGAAATGCTGTGACGAGTGTAGAACAGAACTGAATAGAATAGAATATAATAGAATAGAACAGAACAGAATTAGACCAGAATAGAACAGAACAGAACAGAACTGAATAGAATAGAATAGAATAGAATAGAATAGAATAGAATAGAATAGAATAGAATAGAATAGAATAGAATAGAATAGAATTATGTCCGTTAATGCTTGTTTCATGTTGAATGACGGATAAGAACAATTATTAAGGCAAAGACCAAACATAAAAAGCTTCAATCTAAAACCGCCTATGAGGAGAAACTGCCAGCGGATGATATTCAGAGAGGGCAACGGATGATATTCAGAGAGGGCAACGGATGATATTCAGAGAGGGCAACGGATGATATTCAGAGAGGGCAACGGATGCCACAACTCCTCTAATATTTGATCCCAATACATATCACAATCATACCCACATTCACTGAGCTAAATGTGAATGTACAACGCGCTACCGTATTACTAAGAAATAGCCGCGACAACGTTCAGGTAATCCAAGCCGTTGCTAATAAATAGGCTTCAATGGCTGTGGAAGTCAAGACCTAATATCAGCACAAATACATCTATCGACCCTGCAATGTGTATAAAAACTTATTAGTTCATTTCAGCAATTAGCTCCTGGTTTCCATGACAACAGAAGAACGACCAATAAGAATGAGCTCTATCTCTCTATTGAAACATAGAAGTAGAGCCAATAGGATGAAACCTTATCTAGAGTCTCTGTACGATCACTGCACTCCGTCTTTATATTTAAAAAAAATGAAAAATCTGCAAGAGACGCTTATTAACAGGAACACCGTGCTGTCTCTTTAAATATATAATATAAGTAACTAAGTAACTACGATGTAATTATAATTTATGTTAATTTAGGACAATAATTGAAGTAATAATTTTACTTAGCGTAAATAGCTGTACTGTCGCAAATTATCAGGTTAAAGGTCAACCTAAAGTTTGGTGTCACCTCCAGGCCTCCGCAAGTTTCGAACTCACCGTCCGTCGCTGGAAAAAGCAATGTCGGAACTAAAGCCCTAAAACATACATCAGCTTTATTCAGGTACACCAGTATGGCCGAGAGATGGACCGGAAGAAATAATTAACAAAAATGAAAGCAGATATAAGGAAGTGCTCATTGCCTTCGTTGATTCCCATCAGCGCCCGAATTTGAAGGTTATATCATGTACAAATATATGCGGGAGAATAAAGCGTGTGCAGAGAAGATATACTAACCGAATAGCAAAGCAAGCCCTCATGTGGGAAACAACAGGTAAGAGGAAATGAGGAAGACCCAGAGAGGCACTGAGAAGAACATTGATGAGAGAAGCAAGAGCAGCAGGAATCGGCTCCCTCAATGAGATAGAGCTGCTTGCACTGAACAGAGACAAATGGCGAGATTTGATAAAATATCTTTAAATGAATTGAAAACAGCTAGAATAAAAGTTTAGATAAGAGAAGGAGTATCTTGGTCTACGCCCTATGGGCCGGCTACGGCTCGAAAGGTTAATAGATTGATAGATAGAGAAGATAAATATTTATGCTGCATTGTTGAGAGAGGATCCGCGACTGAGAAGATAAATATTTATGTTGCATTGTTGAGAGAGGAGCCGCGACTGAGAAGATAAATATTTATGCTGCATTGTTGAGAGCTCCTGTGTGTTACCGGGGCCTCATTATGAGGGAAGTAAAGAATAGTGACACTGTGACCTTCCAGGCATGTCGTAAGAGCCGACTAAGGAGGTTGATCGATGGCTTGACAAGCTGTCATTGTAAAAAGTATTGTTATGGAAACAGCCATAAGTTTGGGAAGCAGCGATCTCTGCAATATGTGCCATTTTGGCACGCAAGGTTTCTGTTTTTTTAAATTGTGGTTCTGCCCTATGTGCCGTCTTCGGCTCGAAAGGACGATAGATAGATAGATTGTTGAGAGAGGAGCCGCGACTGAGAAGCGTTTAGGGAATCCGACAACTGAGGGCAAAATGTCAGTGTTCAATCACAATCAAAACGTCCATGTTTCCCTATCTGTATGTTGATATCCGCACTATCGGATGAGCTAGTTAGTCTCCTCGAAATATCAATTTCTCCCAGGAGAGCACTCACCCACGTTCACAAACTCAGTAGCAGTAACTGTGTATTATTGGAATGGGTAGAATTTTGCTGAGAATTTTGCCCTGGCTGCGGCCATTTTTAGGCTAACACTTTTAGACTTTTAACTACCAAGGGTTCTTGAACACAGGAGGGTGCTCATCGGATCTCCTTTTTTTGCCGCTATCCGAGAGAGCTAGACATCGGATCTCCTTTTTTTGTCGCTATCTGAGAGAGCTAGACATCGGATCTCCTTTTTTTGTCGCTATCTGAGAGAGCTAGACATCGGATCTCTTTTTATTTTCCGCTATCCGAGAGAGCTAGACATCGGATCTCCTTTTTTTGTCGCTATCTGAGAGAGCTAGACATCGGATCTCTTTTTATTTTCCGCTATCCGAGAGAGCTAGACATCGGATCTCTTTTTATTTTCCGCTATCCGAGAGAGCTAGACATCGGATCTCACCACCCAGAGTCCAGAGAGGGGTAGAGTTACGAAGAAACCACGGATTCACTTTTCATTATTTCTGTAAAATATTCCCATTGCTGTGATTGATCCCGGGACCTCCAAAGCCCGACGCCCTACTTCTTGACCATCCAATCCACTATCCAATAAAATAACAAATGGATGTATCAGTGCGTATGTATGTGTGACTGTTAGCGTACGTGCGAGTGTGTGTTTAAAAACAAATTCAACCCAAAAACAAGAAAATGAACGTAAGTATTTCGGCTACAGCAAAGCACGTAGAGATAAAGTAAAGGTAAAGTACGAGACTTGAACCGGCGTCTTAACGCGCGAGTTTCCACCCATATGTGCTCGGCCACCTATCCAGAAATGTTCGGAAATTTCTGTATAGTGTCGCCTCAAGCACCGAAACTCAGATGTGAGGCGACGTTCCTCACCTTCCCTGGGTAACCCGGGTACCCATTTCTGCCAACGGCTGGGTCGACCTTGGGAGTATTTTTTTTTCCAACCACGAGTACAATTCACACTGCTCGCAGCGGGAATCGAGCACGGGTTGTCCGAACGTCGGTAGTCCAGTCGGGTGGTGTTCCCAACTAGACTACTGTGGCCCCCACACGCAGAGATCTACAGATGTAGCAATAATGTTGACATACTAGCTGTCGACTTTGTTTACTGCACCCATTATATTTTGTTACCAACAAAGACAACTATATCGCTCAAGCAGATCAACTGAGGGGAATCACCTAAACCATGTGACTTTTACAGCATTGCGAACAGGGGCCGTTGGGGGTAAAATGATGTCAGTCGTCTACAGCTCGAGACAGACCAACTTACGAAACATCAGAAAGAAACAATCAATATTTTTCGAGCCCGTCTTGAGAAGAGGAAATTTTGAGTACTTGGTTAGAACTGGCAAAATACAAGGAAAGAGAAAACGCGGACGACAAAGAGAGAAAAAACTAGATAGCTTGGTGTCATAGCATGGAAAACAGTCAACAACAGGACTGATACGATGCACTGTGGATAGAAAATTGTGGAAGGGCATGATCGCCTACGCCAACCGGTATGACACATGATGATGATGAACTCAAGACGTCACAAGTATCGGGATGTTTTAGGGAAAACCTCCTCAGCCTTTCGGCTTGAGAGGTATAAGTGGTGATGGTTATCAAGCAGACGTCATGAAACCTCAAAGAGAGGCTGCTATTATATTATAGATGTAGACACGACATAATGAGACTTTTGTATTTTAATCGTGGCAATAGATGTCAGGTTGGCGGGGTCTGCCATTGCGCAGGAAACCTTAAGGTTGGACACGTATGACATTGCGAGGGCTTTGAAAGAACACCTCTCACGTGATGGCGAGAAAGAAGCTGAGGATAATACACGCGTCAAAGAAATGGTGGAACACAGCGTCACGAGGGGGAAAACAGGAACAACATCCTCAGAAGGTAACTCGTTCAATTAATGCTGGACATAAACAATTAGTAGCTGAACTTTTCAATGTTTGCTGAACGGGCAACAGATCGGATTTGGGAATGCCAAAATTGGGACAGCGATGATGTCAACCTGAACTAGAGACTAACGGGACACGAGCTGGAATTAACATCTCTAAAAATGTCTAAATTAATTATTAACGCCCTTCGGGGGTCATATTTTGTGTACCCTGTGTTATCTGGTGCAAAGGGTCGACACGATAAGTCTGTCCGAATTGCAGAGTGCAACCAGATGTAGTGGCTAGCGATAATTATTCAGCGGAAACTGAGAAACGATAACTACAACTTATATAATGATAATTATACTTGACACCATAGTAGATGTTATTGTGGTAATTACGATTTGGTTAAAGCTTTACCTAATAAGTTGAGGACACAATTTAGAACAACGTTTTGGCTCAATAGGCCTTTAGCAGGAACAAACATACAACAAACACACAGATATGTATTTAAGAATAATAAAACTGTTAAAATATATATGACAATTACTTACTACGTAAAGCTTTAATCAAAACCGTTTTTTAAATATTTTGTTAATTTTTTTTCCATTTCTCCTTACAATTATCTTTATTGCAGTTTCACAATTCTTAGGCAGACAGAAGCAGAGATGAAGATGGTGGGGAAGAAATGGAATGATCTTAAAAGAATGGCAAGAAACAGACCGACTTGGAAAGTGGTTGTTGAAGACCTATGCTGGACAGGCAGCTGAAAGTGTTTGTTGAAGACCTATGCTCCACAGGCAGCTGAAAGTGTTTGTTGAAGACCTATGCTCCACAGGCAGCTGAAAGTGTTTGTTGAAGACCTATGCTCCACAGGCAGCTGAAAGTGTTTGTTGAAGACCTATGCTCCACAGGCAGCTGAAAGTGGTTGTTGAAGACCTATGCTGGACAGGCAGCTGAAAGTGTTTGTTGAAGACATATGCTCCACAGGCAGCTGAAAGTATTTGTTGAAGACCTATGCTCCACAGGCAGCTGAAAGTGTTTGTTGAAGACCTATGCTCCACAGGCAGCTGAAAGTGTGTTGAAGACCTATGCTGGACAGGCAGCTGAAAGTGTTTGTTGAAGACCTATGCTCCACAGTCAGCTGAAAGTGTTTGTTGAAGACCTATAGCTCCACGGGCAGCTGAAAGTGTTTGTTGAAGACCTATGCTCCACAGGCAGCTGAAAGTGTTTGTTGAAGACCTATGCTCCACAGGGAGCTGAAAGGTAGAAGAAAAATATGTATTTCTTTGTCTTGACATTGTGGTAATTACCTCAGTAATTAATATTATAGTACAAGCAATAAGAAAGTCTTTATACAGAGCTTAGCAGCAGGAGGCCGTCTGATCAAAAGCGGAGCATGTCGAATAAGTGTTTCGGATCTTTAGCTTCTAGACACTCTAGGGGCGGTGGGTCATGACTTCCAGGAGTCGACTTCCTGCTATATTGATTTTTATTTTTTTATTTTTTTGTTTGTTTTTGTTTTGCGTTCATCAGCCTCCACCTCTCGCGAAGTTCCTAGAGACTAGAAACTGAATTGTGCGTGTTAATCCGTTTCTTTTTTCAGGCAGCCGAGTGCACAGGTGTCCCTCGCCGCACAGGCAGATAACTCCGTAAAGGTAAAGTACGAGACTTGAACCGGCGTTTTAGCACGCGAGTTTTTCACCCATATGTGCTCGTCCGCCTATCCATAAGTGTTCGGAACATTCTGGATAATGTCGCTTCAAGAATCAAAACTCTCGTTGCGATGCGGCATTCCTCGTCTTCCCAGAGTAATACCCTGGTACCCATTTCTGCCAACGGCTGGGTCGACCGTGGGAGTATTTTTTTTTTTCGACCACGAGTACAATTCACACTGTTTCCAGCGATAATCGAACACGGGTTGTCCGAACGTCGGTAGTCCAGTCGAGTGGTTTTCCCAACTAGGCTACCGACCCCCCAAGAAACAGCTCGACCATCTAGTCTCCCAAGTGATGGAGGTGGAATCATGAAATTACGTGAAAGCTGTCAACCCATATAACGCTGATTTAATGGCGGGCGGAGAAGGTGGATAACCAGAGCGCTACCGCAAACAAACAATTAGCAATACCAAATACAGAGGTGATGCGGCGTACACAGCGTACCTATCAACAGTCTACTACTAATTCAAAACTTGGGCATTTTTACTCGGAACAAAAAATTTGTAATAAAAAACATTGCTAGAAAAGATAAAAATCCCTTGGCAAAATCGTTTTTAGAAAAGCAAAATAATTTCTTTAATAAAGGCTTTCTTGAAAACAGAACAATTCCAAAGAAACTAACAACAACATTCTCTAAAACAAAATATTTCTTCGGAACAAAATACTTGGAATAAAATCACTTATTGGATCTAAGCAATCACATGGTCACAACTTTGAAACAAAATACTCGGTAGACAGACTTTTATTTCTTGGAAGTCAACAAAAGTTCTTAGAAATAAAGTATGTTTTTTGAAAAAACGTACTTTTAAAACAGAAGAGAAATAAAGTAAACGATGTCATAAAGTAACGCATCAACAAGATACAAAGTATTACGGATACATAACAATAGCAAAAGTGGCAACACATTCTTAAAACCTGTACAAAATAGGGAAATCAAAAATACTAAGCGATAAAGCTAAATTTAGAATATTCAACTCAAATGTGCGATAGCTCGGTGGTTAGTGAACTGGACTACCACGGACAAGGGGTAGGGTTCGATCCCAACCGACGGCTTTCGGGTTCACCCAGCCTTAAATGGGTACCGGATTTTTTCTGGGAAAGTAAAGCAGCACGGGCGTAATACTGACCACATTACCCCAAAAATCATGTGCTGAAGGTCTGTAAAATATAGGGTCACTAACACCATATTTCCCTATACGCCACTTGGCGTGACGGGGGTACTTTACTTTTAACTCAAATGTATAATCAACTCTTACCTATTCATGTGAAAGCTGGAAAACAGCAAAGGAGATTGAGAAAATACTGAAGGTTTTTGAAGACTAATGCCTATGAAGGATAATACTCTGTGAACATTGAAATGAATTCAAGACTAATATAGAGAAAAGAGAAATGGACCATGCAACCAACGATTTCACCTACAATTAGGAAAAGAAGAAGATATGTGTCGGACATATGTAGAGAAGAAAGAAATAGAGAATTTCAGAACATGCTCTTCTATGGGAAACATCAGCATACAGAACAAGGGGAAGACATAGAGAGACACTGAAAAGAACACTAATAAGAGAAGCAAAATTGGCAGGCATATTCTCGGTTTATAAATCGAACATCTGGCCCAGAATCCAGATGGATGGCGAAAAAACACAGCGTGACGTCACGTTGCGTTAATAGGATGAAGATCACGATAAATGAAACAGAACAAACCCATTAAAGAAAACAAAAATATTAAAACATACACCACAGAGACATTGTCATCATATTTTTGAAATCATCTTCATGAATTAATCCCATGAAACATTCTCAACACCAAGTAAGAACAAAATAAAAAGGAAAAATAACTATGAGAGAAGAAGACGTTTCGTAATTTACTTAACCATTTGATAGAATACACCATAATCAACTTATAGACCGCCTAAAAGATATAAATCTAGACGACAGAGACACACGACTAATATGTAATTTGTAGTGGGAGCAAGCAGCAATAATAAAATATAACAAGGAGAACTCTACACCCGTTGATATAAAAAGAGGAGTAAGACAAGGATGCATCCTATCACCAAGCTTGTTCAATGTATACATTGAGCAAATCTTTAAAAACATCATAGAGATGCCAGGCCTAAACATTAATGGGAAGATAATCAATAACCTAAGATATGCTGATGATACTGTACTACTAGCAGAAAATGCTAAAGATCTACAACAATTGCTTAATGAAATAAACATGACAAGCAAAAGATATGGACTAGATATCAATATAAAAAAGACTAAAACTATGATCATAAGGAAAGAAAATACTCAAAACCCACAAGTGGATATCAAAATTGAAGGAATAGACCTGGGGACAGTTCAGAACTACCTTGGACAGACTATAACCAGAGATGGAAAATGTACAACTGAAATAAACAAAAGAATAGGAATGGCAAAAAGTAATTTTAATGTCATGAAGAACATACTAACATCAAAACAAATAACACCAGGGCTAAAACTAAGAATTGCAAAATGTTACATCCTCTGTATGATGCAGAAACATGGACATTAGACAAGAAAACAGAACAGAAAATTAAATTGAAGCTTTTGAAATGTGGATTTATAGAAGAATATGTAGAATTGGATGGGGAAAAAAAGAAAACAAACGATGAAGTTTTAAAACAACTAAAAATGAAAAGAGAACTAATAAACACAATTCAAGAAGACAAATGCGATTTTTGAGCCATGTTCAAAGACACAACAGCCTACTAAAAGTAATCCTGGAGGGGAAAATACAAGGTAAAATAGGCAGACCAAGACTAACGTGGGCGAGTAACATCAAAAGATGAAAAAGTCAGCCTATGACAATCTGCACCATCAAAGCAAGAGACAGAGTGGAATGGCGCTCCATAGTAGGCAACCTTCGATGCGGAGACGGCACTCGATGATGATGATGAGTTTACTTAACACAAACGTACTTTCAATCCCAACTAATGAAACCAATGTACCACATAAAATCTTTCTCTTCACAGATTCAAAATCTATCATCTCTACAGACATACCGAGAATTACTGCGAGTGTGTGATCTCTTTTAATCCCCGTCTAGAAGATAAAGCGCTTAAGCTAATGTTGGGTGACTTTCACGTTCGTTTGTATCTAGCCTTCATGGTACACGTCTGTCAACCTTAATTTCACAGCTTTTAACTAGGATCGTTTAGTACAAGTACCTCAACAACAGTAGCCTGCTTGTTGCATTCAGTTCATTTGTTAAATTAAAGCTGAGTTCTTCTAGAGCGTTTGAGATGTATCGGTCCTGTGATCAGATTCAACGAAGAAAGACTTTCCCATCAGACATTCATGTGGAAACTATCTGGTGAGAGGAAACAATACGAATATAGACTAATAGAATTGCTAGCCAGAACAATTACAACCAAGTTTCAACCATGGAACTAAGAAACAACCAAGTTTCAACCATTGGACTAAGAAACAACCAAGTTTCAACCATGGGACTAGGAAACAACCAAGTTTCAACCATGGGACTAAGAAACAACCAAGTTTCAACCGTGGACTAAGAAACAACCAAGTTTCAACCATGGTACTAAGAAACAACCAAGTTTCAACCATGGGACTAAGAAACAACCAAGTTTCAACCATGGGACTAGGAAACAACCAAGTTTCAACCATGGGACTAAGAAACAACCAAGTTTCAACCATGGGACTAAGAAACAACCAAGTTTCAACCATGGTACTAAGAAACAACCAAGTTTCAACCATGGGACTAAGAAACAACCAAGACCTATAAGAACTAGCAACAAATCACCAATTGTGGAGAACTATGACTTCAGGTCTATGAGCCGTCTCCGAGAGAAATTAACTTCTATGTCGCTTGTCGGATGAACACATCATCATTATCATCTTTACTTGCAGTACCTGCCGGTGTAGGCGATCATGTCTCTCCACACTTTCTATCTCTTCGGTTATTTACATTTTTGCTGTTAACGTCCTACTAAACCTTTCTCTTAAATTGCCTGATCTCTTTTCTCTTTGGTTTCTGCCTGTCTCTTCTCCCTTCGATCATTCATGTCAAAATATATTCCAGCTGTTTCATTTCTCGTTACACGTCCAAAAAGCTTGTGAATGTATCACTTCATTATATTTTATATAAGCTTTCGCTTTTTTCTTTTGGCCTCTTTAATGATAGATACTTTTTCGGCATACCTTGGAACTGTTCATGACATTCTTAATATGAAGTTCTGAAGAAAATAATAATAATAATAATAATAAAATAGAAAAACATTTCTGTTGCCTCAAACAATTTTCTAGTCTTTTGTCCGATTGTCAATGATTCGCATTCATATGTTAAGACTGACTTCACATAAAACTGTACTATTCTGTCCTTAAATTATGTTCATTGAACAAAAATTGGTTGTTTATTTGGCTCATTCTTTGAAAAGATGGCCAGACAAAAACTGTCAAAGAGAAAGTGCATTTCTGACATTGCTGATGAGGTTTGTGCTGATTGTCTTTCCTAATGAGTGATCTTGGTTATAATGTGGATTTAGTCGAGTAAAGGAAGGAAGGAAGGAAGAAGGAAGGAAGGAGGCAGGCAAGCAGAAAGGAAGAAAGGAAGGAAGAAGGCAGGCAGGCAGGCAGGAAGGAAGGAAGAAAGAAAGGAAGGAAGGAGGGAGGGAGCGAGTGAGGGAGGGGGGAAGGAAGGAAGGAAGGAAGGAAGGAAGGAAGGAAGGAAGGAAGGAAGGAAGGAAGGAAGGAAGGAAGGAAGGAAGGAAGGAAGGAAGGAAGGAAGGAAGGAAGGAAGGAAGGAAGGAAGGAAGGAAGGAAGGAAGGGAGGGAGGGAGGAAGAGAGGAAGGAAGGAAGGAAGGAAGGAAGGAAGGAAGGAAGGAAGGAAGGAAGGAAGGAAGGAAGGAAGGAAGGAAGGAAGGAAGGAAGGAAGGAAGGAAGGAAGGAAGAAAGGAAGGAAGGAAGGAAGGAAGGAAGGAAGGAAGGAAGGAAGGAAGGAAGGAAGGAAGGAAGGAAGGAAGGAAGGAAGGAAGGAAGGAAGGAAGGGAGGAAGGGAGGAAGGAAGGAAGGATTTTATACTTCAGGGAGAACGGTGAGCAAATCTGTGTTTAAGAAATAAGTGACATATTTTATTGACAACAATATCGAGAAAAGCAACAGCACGTGGCACATGATCGTGATGAGGTCAAACGGAAATAAACAGGAAGAGAACCATACATGGGTGGGGAGAAGAAGTGAGATAAATGAGTCTCACAAAATGTGTCTTCTTCTTTCCTCATTTGTCTTTTCAGCGTCGAGGTGAGTGGTAGTCTCTGGCATTTTGTATCTTATTTGGCTTCTTTGTGCTGTTACGCTTTCTAATGTTTCTCGAATTTCATCCATCAATCTTTTAGAGTTTTTTGTTACGAAACGTCACTCGGTCTGTTGTTTTTGTCACGTTCGTTGTTAGGGAGAAAATAATGTGTCCTGGCCGTCAACTTTAAAACATCATATATCACATGGGAAAGATAGAAAACAGTTGTAGAGATACATGTATGGCGATTATAACTGCGGAGAAGCTCCATTCTATTCTATTCTATTCTATTCTATTCTATTCATGGAACCAATTTACTACAGTCAGGAATTTCCCATATCCGCTCCACAGCATGTTTCCCACAATGCATCGGTAAATTCCGTCGCTCCGTGCACGTCCTAGTGGACTACACAGGCGGCGATTTCAAACCTCCATAATCGCCTCTTACGACATGTGTGGCAGGTAACAGTCATGTTATCTTTTTCTCCCCCTCACCGCGGGTCGGGGCTAGTCACACGGGTAAGCTCCTAATTAATTGTTCAATTATAATCATGTGCCATCTTCGAATCGAAGACTGGCTTCTATTTCCCTGTTTCTTGCCTTAATGGTACAGGATTTCAGAGGTTATCCAGTCCATCTTCATGTTGTCAGTCAACTCAAGTCTATACATGTCTTTTCCTCATGATAATCATCATGTGCCATATCGGTTGGCTTTGGCGATCATGTCCTTCCCCAATTCTATATTCACAGTACACCGTATCAATTCTGATGTTGACTGTTTTCCGTGCCATTACACCAAGCTATCCACTATCTTCTCTTTTTGTTGTCCTCGATCTCTCTTTCCGTGTATTTTGCCAGTTGTAACCAAGTATTCCAACTTTTCTCTTCTCATGATATGGTAGGAAAATGTCGACTGTTTCTCTCTGCTGTTTCCTATGAGCTGCCTTTTTGTGCTGGCTCCATATTTTCTCGTTTACCTGATATTATTATCTTAAGTATGATATTCAGAAAAATTTTTTTTTATTTCTTTGTGTGTGTGTACAAAGAAAAATAATTTCTCTCATAGAATTGATCTCCGAAAATAGTTCTTCTTGCTCTCAAGTCTCACAACTTCAAAATATGTTTCCTTTTCTTGCCCATCCAATTCTTCTGTAAATCCAGACTTCAAAACGTTCATATTTGCCTCAGTTCTCTTATTTAGTATTCTTCTTTCTACACCATACAAATATACTGAGTAGATGTAATCATATTCTTGATTGACGATAGCCATGGCAAGATTGGCCCTATCCGCAGCGTTATCTTCTTTTTACCGTTCACCCGTTAAGTCGGCGTATGTGCGCTGTGTCGTTAGTCTGCGTTGCGCCGCGATATCTGCGACTTTCGGTCCAACACATCCATTTTCGGTCTTCAGCATGAGTAGATTTGCATTATGATGTTTACCTGCACGGCGGCCATTTGTGGTATACTCTTTTCGACCTTCACATGCTATGGGTTCTTTAACGTGCGCAAAATCACACCGAACCTCCTACTTTTTTTCACCGTTATTCGAGAGGACTTGACATTTAATCTTGCTACCCAGAGACAAGGGGAGGGTTGTCCATGTAGAAACGGATCTGAAATGAAAAATTCCAACCGCCTGTGATGGGATTCCAACCGCCTTTGATGGGATTTCAACAACTCCTGTGATGGGATTTCACCCCCTCCTGTGATGGTATTCCAACCGCACCTGAGATTGGATTCCAAACACCTCCTGTGATGGGATTGCAACCGCCTTTGATGGGATTCCAACCGCCTTTGATGGTATTCCAACCACCTCCTGTGATTGGATTCCAACTGCTTCCTGCGATGGGATTCAAACCACCTCCTGTGATGGGATTCCAACCACCTTCTGTGATGGGATTCCAACCACCTCCTGTGATGGGATTCCAACTACCTCCTGTGATGGGATTCCAACCACCTCCTGTGATGGGATTCCAATCACCTCCTGTGATGGGATTCCAACCACCTCCTGTGATGGGATTCCAACCACCTCCTGTGATGGGATTCCAACTACCTCCTGTGATGGGATTCCAACCACCTCCTGTGATGGGATTCCAACTACCTCCTGTGATGGGATTCCAACCACCTCCTGTGATGGGATTCCAATCACCTCCTGTGATGGGATTCCAATCACCTCCTGTGATGGGATTCCAATCACCTCCTGCAATGAGATTCCAACTACCTCCTGTGATGGGATTCCAACCACCTCCTGTGATGGGATTCCAATCACCTCCTGTGATGGGATTCCAATCACCTCCTGTGATGGGATTCCAATCACCTCCTGCAATGAGATTCCAACCGCTTCCTGCGATGGGATTCCAATAAGCTCCTGCAATGAGATTACAACCACCTCCTGTGATGGGATTCCAATCACCACCTGTGATGGGATTCCAACCGCCTCCTGCGATGGGATTCCAATCACCTCCTGCAATGAGATTCCAACCACCTCTTGTGATGGGATTCCAATCACCTCCTGCAATGAGATTCCAACCACCTCCTGTGATGGAATTCCAACCGCCTCCTGTGATGGGATTCCAACCACCTCCTGTGATGGGATTCCAACCACCTCCTGTGATGAGATTCCAACCACCTCCTGTGATGGGATTCCAACCACCTCCTGTGATGGGATTCCAACCACCTCCTGTGATGGGATTCCAACCGCCTTTGATGAAATTCCAACCACCTCCTGTTATGGGATTCCAACCACCTCCTGTGATGGGATGCCAACCGCCTTTGATGGAATTCCAAACGGGGACCCTCTTTTCCTAGGTAACGTCTTACCTTTTGACCACCCAATACCCCGAAATATCATAATCATCATGTGCCATACCGGTTGGCGTAGGCGGTTATGTCCTTTAACAATCTTCTATCTGCAGTGCATCGTATCAGTTCTGCTGTTGACTGCTTTCCATGGCATGACACAAAGCTATCTGGTATCTTCTCTCTTTGTCGTCCATGATTTCTCTGTCCCTATAATTTGTCAGTTGTAACCAAGTATTTCAACTCTCCTCTTCTCATGATGTGATTGGAAAATGTTGATTGTTTCTTTCTCATGATTTTTAGGAGCTTCCTTTTTGTATTGGCCTCTTTGAGAATTTCCTCGTTGGTCTTTTGTGGCTGTCCAGGGAACTTTCAACATTCTCCTGAGAAATAATCTTTTTCTTTCCATTTGTTTGTCTACTGTCCATGATTCGCTTCCGTAGTTCAGAATTGGCTCTATATAGCACCGATGAACTCTCTTTCTCACTTCTATTGACATAGACTTGTTGCATAGGCTTTGTATTCATTTTCTGAAATGCTATTTTGACCTCAGCTATTCTGTTTTTTTTATTTCTGTGGTGTATCTTACATCTAATGTTATTATTGTGCAAAAGTATTTGACGCGTTGCACTTGTTGCAGATTTGTCCTATTTATTTGTCTCCAAAATATGTAATTTTAAAATGTATCAATAATCAATACAACATCAGCTACAACCCTATAGTGAAAACAACCGGCTATGTTGCAACAAATAAAAAAGATGTTAGGCAAGGGTGTCTACTCTCACCAGATTTTATTTGTTCATTGTTATATATGGCAAGATCAGATCCATTAAGGTGTTACCGGAGCATCAGTCGGTAGTCTTCATATAAACGATCTACGGTATAATTACGACACAGCGTTAAGCCATCCAGGGTGAAAATGAGTTGCAAAAATTGGTTAAGATCGGGATCAAATGTACAAATAATTGTCCTTAGCTTTAAAATCAAACAGGCAGAAGTAAATGTGACAAAACAGAAAACAAAATCGCGCTAATAAAGTAAATGTGATGGTATTAACTCAGGTAACTAGACTCAAATATCTAGGAACTATGTTAAACCTTATATGGTAGACGTGCAGCAGATGGGAGTTGCAGAATATCTCAGGCAGACGCAGCATTGGCAAAACAAAGAAGAACAAATAAGAAACACATTTTTGTCCAAGGAAATTAGAAAATAAGTACTTCTTTGTTATGCTGCCCTGAACATCGATCTGAATAGTGGACAGTTTTGCAATAGTCAAGAATATCTTTGAAGGCCACAGAAATGTGTTTTTATAGAAGAATGTTGAGAATACCATGGACAGCTAAAATGAGTAATGGGTTTGTTCTAAATGAGCGCCCCCCCCCCCCAAAAAAAAAAAGAAGCTTTTTTAACATCAGGAGGTAACAATCATCATCTCTTAATGAGGTAACAATCATCATCTCTTAATGAGGTAACAATCATCATCTCTTAATGAGGTAACAATCATCATCTCTTAATGAGGTAACAATCATCATCTCTTAATGAGGTAACAATCATCATCTCTTAATGAGGTAACAATCATCATCTCTTAATGAGGTAACAGCTGGAATATATTGTAACAATAACAACAATTGAGAGAAGAAGAGATAAAGTAAAGGAAAGAGAAAAATGCAACCCCAGTCTAAGAAAGTGGTTTGGTTGGAAGTGAAAACCACATGCGATGAGCTCTATATTCCCTGTATGCCATTTTCACATCATGATCGTTTTTTTTTCTTCTTTGATTATTGTCATTTGTTGATTATAAAGCACTCTAGTCATTTCTCAATTTTAAATATAGATTCCACTGTGATCACACGTCAAACACTTGGGCACAATAATGACATCAGCTGTAAAATGCACCACAGAAATAACAAGCAGAATAGCTGAGGCCAAAATAGCATTTCAGAAATATAAAATGTTGTATGCAATATTTATGTCAATATAAGTGAGAAAGAGAATTAATTTGTGAGAAATAGGGCTTTTTCTGACCTATGGAACCGAA
>JAVIAB010000117.1:8853527-8898527 GCA_032433765.1 Megaustenia siamemsis
ACTATTACAAGTGTTTGGTTTTGAGTTAGAGTTTGGTTTAGAGTTTGGTTTAGAGTTAGGGTTAGGGTTAGGGTTAGGGTTAGGGTTAGGGTTAGGGTTAGGGTTAGGGTTAGGGTTAGGGTTAGGGTTAGGGTTAGGGTTGGGTTAAGGTTTGGGTTTGGGATTTTTTAGAGGGGGAGAATCTTCATGCCAATGTTGCTCTACCAATGCCAGACCTGGACCCTAGATGCAAGAACAATTAGGAAAATAACCTCTACTGAGATGAAATGTGTTAGACGAATGACAGGAAGCAGTCTGAGAGATAATATAAGATATAGAGAACTGAGAAAAAAAGCTAGGAATAACCCCCGTCATAGAATATATAAAGAAACAACAGATAACATGGTTTGGCCACGCGACAAGGGAGAAAGATCAAAAACAACACAACGAGCATTCAAAAGCGTTGCGACAACACCAGACTCAAGGACCGACCACGAAAAAGATGGATTGACGGAATATTAGAAACAATAGGAAACATAACAGCAGCAGAGGCGAACAGAAGAGCAAAAGACCTCAAAATATATCTCCCCTCGACGCTGAAAGGTAAATGAGGAAGGAAAGAGGAAGAAGAGGAATAGGGGTGGGGATTTCATTAGACGAAAGGGAACCAGACAGTGCACAATTAGAAAGGGGGACTCATGAGGATGGATGAAAGGAATGGCCCCATAGGGTGGGAAGAAAGAAAGAAATAGAGGGAACAGCAGAGAAGACATCCATGGTAAGGAGTGTCCTGTTTCGGTACCAGAATATGGTGAATTTGTTTTTTCTCAGCTGACACGATTTCAATATCTTTCAGAACTCTGGTAATGGTTGCCGGGAGTTTTCTATCTCTGGGAAAGTGATGAGGTTTGGCGTAGTGCTGACAGAGAGCGTCTGTAGAGCAGTGGTTAGTGAACTGGACAAATGAGGACACGAGGTCTAGTTCAAAGATTGCTGGATTTAGATGGGTACCGAACTTCTCTGGAAAGGTAGACGACCCCGAGTGATATTAACTATATCACGACGATGGAGATGAAGGCATGTGACCAGGGCATTCATCTGGTTAGAGTCACTAGACGACACCCACGCCTGTATAATGAGTGATTCGATGAGCATGATAACATAAGTTGGGGCGGGCTCAGTACGCATGCAGTGGATAGAGTCTTTGAAGAAGTCAAAATTACGTAGGATCACCTTTGTCAACATCCATGGACATGTGGGAGTATGGTAATGAAAGAGCGGGCAGGTTGGCTAGCTGTGCTATCGTTGAGAACGGTCGACCAATGGATTGGGCGGACATCATAAATGCCCTCCGAGATGTGGGAAGGGCACAGGACTTCGGCAACCATGAGTCCACAGTCAGATGAAAGAGATGGGAGTTAAGATGGGCACAGCTAGAAAAGAGAAACTTAGTGGATGTATAAGAAGACTAATCAACCAACACAGAACTGGAGTCGTCAGTCGCTGGACACGGCGAGACGTGCTGAGGAGAGGATCTGAGCACCTATGGACATGTTCGGAGTGCAATAATAATAACCCGCAAATAACTCAATAACTCAGGGAGCCGCGGTAGTTCAGTGGTTAGTGAACTGGACTACAACGATCAAGAGGTAGAGTTCGATCCCCACCGACGGCTTTCGGGTCCACCCAGCCATTAATGGGTACCGGATTTTTTTCTGGGAAAGTAAAGCGGCACGAGCGTAATACCGACCATATTACCCCAAAAATCATGTGCCGAAGGTCTGTAAAATGTATGGTCACTAACACCATAATCCCTATACGCCACTTGGCGTAACGGGGGCTCTTTACTTTTTTTTTTTTTTTTTTAACTCAATAACTCAATATTCTATCAAACATACATTAAGTATTTTTGTATGTGGGCATTAACTTCATGATGTTAATACGCCTTAATGTGTAACGGAATGTGCAGCTTGCTGGCCTTCGCGAGATGTGGAGACCTGAGTTGGCATGTGTTTACTTCAAGTCTCTGATTTTTTTTTTCAACTATCTCTTTCTGGGGTTCCATTTTTGCTCCATGGCCGGATGTTTTCATGTAATACGTTCAAGCTACAGGTTGGTTGCATGTCATTCTGGGTTAAATGTCAAAACCATGTGACTCCAAGTTGTACAGTCGTAGTTAGTGCTATCTGGATTCTGGCTTCTATCACTTTATTTAATCCTCCGTAATTTGTAATTAGACGTGTGTTACCGGGACCTCATTATGAGGGAGTAAAAAATAGTGACACTGTGACCTTCTAGGCATGTCGTAAGAGGCGACTAAGTAGGTGGATCGATGGCTTGACAAGCTGTCATTGTAAAAAGTATTGTTATGGAAACAGAGCCATAGATTTTAGAGCAGTGATCTCTGCAATATGTGCCATTTTTGGCACGCAAGGTTTCTGTTTTTGAGATTGTGGTTCTGCCCTATGTGCCGTCTCCAGCTGGAAAGGACAATAGAGATAGATAGAATTTTTAATTGTCTAGCACTTGTACTCTCTCTTTATCTCTCTCCATCTCTCTCTCTCTCTCTCTCTCTCTGTTTCTCTTTCTCTATCTCTTTCTCTCTCTTTCTCTGTCTCTCTCTGTCTCTCTCTCTATTTCTCTCTCTTGATTTAGAATCTTGCTGTAGTTCATGTTAACCACAAACACGTTATAATTCATTTTGGGTAATGGGTTTGTGTTAAGGTTTGTGTTAAGGTTTGTGTTAAGGTTTGTGTTAGGGTTTGTGTTAGGTTTTGTGTTAAGGTTTGTGTTATGGTTTGTGTTAAGGTTTGTGTTAAGGTTAATGTTAGTGTTTCTGCTAAGGTTTGTGTTAGGGTTTGTGTTAGGTTTTGTGTTAAGGTTTATGTTAAGGTTTGTGTTAAGGTTTGTGTTAAGGTTTGTGTTAAGGTTTGTGTTAAGGTTTATGTTAAGGTTTATGTTAAGGTTTGTGTTAGTGTTTGTGTTAAGGTTTGTATTAAGGTTTGTGTTAAGGTTTGTGTTAGGGCTTATGTTAGTGTTTGTGTTAGGGTTTGCGTTAGGTTTTGTGTTAAGGTTTATGTTAAGGTTTGTGTTAGGGTTTGTGTTAAGGTTTGTGTTAAGGTTTGTGCTAAGGTTTGTCTTAGAGTTTGTGTTAGGTTTTCTGTTAAGGTTTATGTTAAGGTTTATGTTAAGGTTTGTGTTAGGGTTTGTGTTAGGTTTTGTGTTAAGGTTTATGTTAAGGTTTGTGTTAAGGTTTGTGTTAGGGTTTGTGTTAAGTTTTCTGTTAATGTTTATGTTAAGGTTTATGTTAAGGTTTGTGTTAGGGTTTGTGTTAGGTTTTCTGTTAATGTTTATGTTAAGGTTTATGTTAAGGTTTGTGTTAGGGTTTGTGTTAGGATTTGTGTTAAGGTTTGTGTTAAGGTTTGTGTTAAGGTTTGTGTTAGGGTTTGTGTAAGGGTTTATGTATGGGTTTGTGTTAGGGTTGTGTTGGGTTTGTGTTAGGGTTTGTGTAAGGGTTTATTATAGGGTTTGTGTTAGGGTTGTGTTAAGGTTTGTGTTACGGTTTGTGTTAGGGTTTGGGTTTGTGATAGGGTTTGTGTAAGGGTTTATGTATGGGTTTGTGTTAGAGTTGTATTGGGTTTATGTATGGGTTTGTGTTAGGTTTTGTGTTAAGGTTTGTGTTAAAGTTTGTGTTAAGGTTTGTGTTAGGGTTTATGTTAGGTTTTCTGTTAAGGTTTATGTTAAGGTTTATGTTAAGGTTTGTGTTAGGGTTTGTGTTAGGTTTTGTGTTAAGGTTTATGTTAAGGTTTGTGTTAAGGTTTGTGTTAAGGTTTGTGTTAGGGTTTGTGTTAGGTTTTCTGTTAAGGTTTATGTTAAGGTTTATGTTAAGGTTTGTGTTAGGGTTTGTGTTAGATTTTGTGTTAAGGTTTATGTTAAGGTTTATGTTAAGGTTTGTGTTAGGGTTTGTGTTAGGTTTTGTGTTAAGGTTTATGTTAAGGTTTGTGTTAAGGTTTATGTTAAGGTTTGTGTTAAGGTTTGTGTTAAGGTTTGTGTTAAGGTTAAGGTTTATGTTAGGGTTTGTGTAAGGGTTTATGTATGGGTTTGGGTTAGGGTTGTGTTGGGTTTGTGTAAGGGTTTATGCAAGAATTTGTGTTAGGGTTGTGTTAAGGTTTTTGTTACGGTTTGGGTTTGTGTTAGGATTTGGGTTTGGCTTACGTTTTGTGTTAGGGTTTGAGTTAGGGTTTGTGTTAGGGTTTGTGTTGTGGTTATGGTTTAGGTTAGGGTTAAGGTTTTCGCTTTGGTTTGATATGTTGATATTAGGGTTAGGGTTAGAAATAGGGTTAGAGTTAGGGTTTTGGTAATGGTTTGGGTTTGGGTTAGGGTTAGGGTTTGGTTTAAGGTCAGGGTTTATAAAAGGGATATGGTGATTGTTAGGGTTAGGTCTTAGGTACGTGTTAGGGTTAGGGTTATGGTTAGGTCTTAGGTACGTGTTTGGGTTAGATTTAGGGTTAGGTCTTAGGTACGTGTTAGGGTTATGGTGTGGGTTGTGTTTTGGATCAGGGTTGTTTTTGGCTTGGGTGAGAGTTAGTTTTAGTGCTTGGGAAAGGACAGAGATAGGGTTAGGGTTTGGCTTTTTGTTAGGGTTTAGATTAGGGTTATAATTTGTGTTAGGGCGTTGGCTATGGGTCAGGGTTTTGTTTCAGGGTTTGTCTTTGGTTCAGGGTTTCAATTAGGGTTAGGGTTATGATGTGCGTTATGTTTTGAGTCAGGGTTGTGTTTGGCTTGGGTGAGAGTTAGTTTTAGTGTTTGGGAAAGGACAGAGATAGGGTTAGGGTTTGGCCTTTTGTTAGGGTTAAGGTTAGGGTTAGGGTTAGTTTTAGTATTTGGAAAGGACAGGGATAGGGTTAGGGTTAGGGTTAGTTTTAGTGTTTGGGAAAGGACAGGGATATGGTTAGGGTTAGGATTTGGCTTTTTTTTAAGGTTTAGGTTAGGGTTATAATTTAGATTAGGGTGTTGGCTAGGGTCAGGGTTTTGTTTTAGGGTTTGTCTTTGGTTTAGAGTTTGAATTAGGTTTAGGGTTTTGGTTAGGTCCTTTTTAGGGTTAGGGATACGTTTATGGTTAGGGTTGTGGTTATGGTTAAGGTGATACAATTTTGTTTTATATTTTCATAACTATCACACATAGATCACAACATGCCATATTAACAATGGCTTGACATGGATTCATGTAGTTAATAATCACTGACTGTGAAGTTTTGTTTACACAAGTCTAGTAGATTGTCGGTTATTGAGTTATTTGCGGGTCATCATCATTGCACTCCGAACATGCCCATAGATGCTCAGATCCCCTCCTCAGCAATTCCCTCAGTGTCCAGCGACTGACGACTCCAGTTCTATGTTGGTTGATAAGTCTTCTTACACGGCCACTAAGTTTCTCATTTCTGGCTGTGCCCATCTTAACTCCCATTTCCATCATCCGAAGAAGTGACGTTGATCTGTGTTTGTCGAAGTCCTGTGCTCTTCCCACATCTCGAAGGGCATTGATGATGTCCGCCCGATCCATCGGTTGCCCGTCCTCAACGACAGCGCCGCTAGCCAACCTGCCCGCTCTTTCATTTCCTCGTACTCCCGCATGTCCAGGGACATAGACAAAGGTGACCTTACGTATTTTGGATTTCTGCAACGACTCTACCCATTGGTCGGTTGTACAGGTGAAGATCTAGTCGAATGCATCCAACATTTCAAATTCTAATTTTAAAATTAATGTTCCTGATCACTCAAGAGGCTACCGCCGGTGGTTATTGAGTCATCTCTTAATATATATTGTCTGTGACATTTATAATTCTTTTTTCATTCTTTCAAAATACCACAACTCGACCTGCTTGACACTTGCTAGTGTATATCTATGTCTTGACTTATTCAATGCTACTGTTAATCTACTTACTCTTGCTCTCTGGAGCACAAAACTTGTATATCTAACTTGGAACACTTCTGAACTAAATTATGTCTTCCGGACTGGACTATCTCTGGATCTTTCTTCTACATCTCTATTTGATTAAAAACTAACTAACTGTGTGGAAGTCCATAATTTAAACAAAGAAAACTTACGCCTGCCGTCGTGCAAATTCGGACGAAGTCGGACTAAGCTCGTTTACTTTACATTTTCCGGATGTTTCTATATCTCAATATTTCTCTCGTGATGTCTCTCGGTGTTTCTATCTTTCGGTATTTCTGTCTAATTCTGCTAAAGCATAAGATTAAGTACTATATCTAAGAGTGGCATCTCTCTCATGAACTCTAAGAGTGGCATCTCTCTCATGAACTCTAAGAGTGGCATCTCTCTTATGAACATTAAGAGTGGCATCTCTCTCATGAACTTTAAGAGTGGCATCTTTCTCATGAACATTAAGAGTGGCATCTTTCTCATGAACTTTAAGAGTGGCATCTCTCTCATGAACATTAAGAGTGGCATCTTTCTCATGAACTTTAAGAGTGGCATCTCTCTCATGAACTTTAAGAGTGGCATCTCTCTCATGAACATTAAGAGTGGCATCTTTCTCATGAACTTTAAGAGTGGCATCTCTCTCATGAACTTAACCTGCCCCCAAGTTTGTTTATCAACCTAATTTCTGGAAACGTGACGGTCAATTTTAATTATATCCCCCACATTTTCAGTAATTGTTACAATTTTCAATTCCCAAAACTTAACTGCCGTTCTTCTATTTATGTGGCTACTTTATATTTGTTGCTGCTATCATCTACTTAGTGTGGGACTGGTTGGTTTTGTGGCAAGACGCCGGCCTCGAGACAGAGAGGTTGTGGGTTCAAATCCCGGCTGCACCGGTTGGGATTATTATTTATGATTTCTCTCTGCAGCAATCACGCCTTGTCTAAAAAATATGAGTACCTCCGAAGTCGGAGTTATCTGCCTGTTCGGCGAGTGAACCCTGTGCACACGGCTGCCAGGGGAAAATGGATTAATACACAAAATTCAGTTCCTGGTCTCGCGGGACTTCATCAGAGGTCAAAGCTGGCGAACGAAAAAATAATAAATAAAAAATAAATAAATCTACTTAGTGTGGGTAACTACTAACATATCCCACCCTAGCTATCATATATATCTCCCATTATGTGATCGGTTCCAGTATAGTCTAAATACTATTACAAGTGTTTGGTTTTGAGTTAGAGTTTGGTTTAGAGTTTGGGTTTGGATTATGGTTAGGGTTGGGTTAAGGTTTGGGTTTGGGATTTTTTTAGATTTTGGGTTAGGGTTAAGGTTTGGGTTTGGGATTTTGTTAGATTTTGGGTTAGGGTTAAGAATTGGGTTTGGGATTTTGTTAGATTTTGGGTTAGGGTTAGTGATAAGGTTTGTGTTTGGGTTTGGGATTTTGTTAGATTTTGGGTTAGGGTTAAGGATTGGGTTGGAATTTTGTTAGATTTTGGGTTAGGTTAGTGATAAGGTTTGTGTTTGGGTTTGGGGTTTTGTTAGAGTTTGGGTTAGGGTTAAGGATTGGGTTTGGGATTTTGTTAGATTTTGGGTTAGGGTTAGTGTTAAGGTTTGTGTTTGGGTTTGGGTTTTGTTAGAGTTTGGGTTAGGGTTAAGGATTGGGTTTGGGATTTTGTTAGATTTTAGGTTGGGTTAGTGTTAAGGTTTGTGTTTGGGTTTAGGGTTTTGTTAGAGTTTGGGTTAGGGTTAAGGATTGGGTTTGGGATTTTGTTAGATTTTGGGTTAGGGTTAGTGTTAAGGTTTGGGTTTAGTTAGAGTTTAGTTTAGGGTTAAGGTTTGAATTTTCTGTTTGTGTTAGGGTTTGGGTTAACATTTGGATTAGGGCTTGGGTTAAGGTTTGGATTAGGGTTTGGGTCTTGGGTTTGGGTCTGGGGTTTGGGTTAGGGTTTGTGTTAGAAATTGTGTTAGGGTTAGGGTTTCGGTTAGAACAGTTCTTTACCCTCGCGTCGTTTATCTTTTCTCTAAAATCAGAGGCCTTCTAATGAGAAATTAGATAACCACGAATAAAGTGCTATGTTACCCTTTCCGAACTGAAATAATTTATGTCTCTAAGGTAGGATTTTACTGACAAGAAAAAACAGAACTAGACGAAGAATGGAGAAAAGAACTAGGCCATAAGTAGGTGAACAAGAAAATGAACGAGAGAGGGTGAGTTTTACAAAAATAAATAAGAAACAGAATAATGAAAATGTGTAACAGTCACGTAAACGATGAGGAGAGGATGGAAGATGAGAAGGAAAAGAACAAAATAATGAGGAGAGTGAACAATATAAAAATAAGAAAAAGAGAAATATAAAAATGCGAATGTGATGAAGGAGTAGAAGAAGAAGAATAGCAAACATGCACCAGAACAAGAAAATAACAAAGAAGAGTAAAAAAGGGAAAAAAAAGTAGACGATGATAAGCTAAGAAGAGATTATGACGACGAATAACGAGAATGAGAGCAGAAAAAGCAAGACAAATGAGAAATTCAAAACTAACAGCGCAAATATGAGAAGTAAAAAAGTAGAAGAATAAAAAATGGTATTTAATTAACACATTAAAACTACACAGAGGTAAAATACACATCTGTCATTCATTATTAGCAGCTTTTCTTATTGTCGTATAATCGTTGTAATCAAATACCAGGCATTAAACGATCTATAATTACCAGCATTTACATTTGGTCTACGTTTTGCCTTGATGTTGTCCAGCAGTATAACTACATGGGGTCCATCATCAACAAGAAACTATTTTTAGGTACTGAAATTGACACCCGCATTGATAAAAGCTGCTACCACCGTCGCCCGTCTTTCTAAGTGTGTTTGGCAAACTAGTAAACTGACAATAAAAACTAAGGCCACAGTTTTCAATGGCTGCATCATTAGTATCCTTCTGTATGGCAGCGAGTCATGGACAATATATGCAAACCAGGAGAGAAGGTTAAATGTGGTCCACATGCGATGTCTGCACGTATCATTGGTATCATCTGGAAGGATAAAGTAACAAACGTGGAGATCCTCTTTCGCACAGGCCTCCCGAACATCTACACGCTGCTCAAACAACGTAGGCTACGCTGGCTTGGACACGTACACCGTATGAAAGATGGCCGCACACCAAAAGATATACTTTAGCAGGTGGCAAAAGAACTAGGGGGCGCCCAAAACTTCGATTTGTAGACGTGTGTAAATATTAAAACTCTGAACATAAACCTTGCAGCCTGGGAAGACAGATGCAGACCGCAATCTTTGGAAACACCCACTCTAAAGCCCCAATTCAAATAAGAAGCAGACAGATTCATGGAAAAATAAAATACACGGTGAAAGAAAAGAAAAAAATAACATTTTTTAGGGATTCTGCAAAATCCATAGTCTGCTATGGCTGACGAAGGCAACTGGGGAATGGAGAGTAAAGATCTCAAGCCAGTTTTCATTTTCCGGTTTGAAAATAAAGATCACAGTTTTTAGAATCAACACAGAAACACAAATTGTACACATTCTTGAATGATATCTGTGAACTGAGGATAAGACATGATGATATAGCTGAAACTAAGCTACGGGGAAGGGGGGGGGGGGTTATTTGGCCGGAACATCGTGCAGAAATTATTTCTCTCTCGAATATACATCATCATCATCATCATCATCATCATCATCATCATCAAGCGCCGTCGTAGCAACGAAGGTTAGCTACCATGGATCGCCATTCAACTCTGTTTCTTGCTTTGATGGTGCAGGTTATCATAGATTGACTTGTCCTTCTTTTGATGTTACTCGTCCATGTTAGTCTTCATCTGCCTCTGCCTCTTTTGCTGTGTATTTTCCCTTCCAATATTACTTTTAGTATGCTGTTGTGTCTTTTTTTAACGTGCCCCAAAAATTTCATTTGTCTTAATTGTGTTTAGTAGTTCTCTTTTTATTTTTAGTTGTTTTAAAACTTCATCGTTTGTTTTCTTTTCTTTCCATCCAATTCTACCTATTCTTCTACAAATCCACATTTCAAAGGCTTCAATTTTCTGTTCTGTTTTCTTGTCTAATGTCCATGTTTCTGCACCATACAGGAGAATATTGAGAAGATGTAACATTTTGCTTTTCTTAGTTTCAGCCCTTCTGTTATTTGTTTTGTTGTTAGTATATTTTTCATGGCATTAAAATTACTGTTTGCCATACCTATTCTTTTGTTTATTACAATTTTACATTTTTCATCACTGGTTATAGTATGTCCAAGGTAGTTGTAACTCTGAACTGTCTCCAGATGTATTTCTTTAACTGTGATATTTACTTGTAGGTCTTGAGAATTTTCTTTGTTTATAATTATAGTTTTAGTCTTTTTGATATTCATATCTAGTCCATATTTTTTGTTTGTTATGTTCATCACATTAAGCAATTGTAGATCTTTAGGATGTTCTACTAGTAGAACAGTATCATCAGCATATCTTAGGTTATTGATTTTCTTTCCATTAATGTTTAGGCCTGGCATCTCTGTGGTGTTTTTAAAGATTTGCTCAGTGTATAGATTGAGCAAGCTTGGTGATAGAATGCATCCTTGTCTTACTCCTCTTTTTATATCCATGGGTGTAGAGTTCTCTTTGTTATATTTTATTATTGCTGTTTGCTCCCAGTACAAATTACATGTTAGTCGTGTGTCTGTCTCGTCTAGTTTCCTATCCTTCCCTGTATAACTCTTAGTAAAGTTTGTGTTACCTGGCTCATTAGGCTTATTGTTCTAAAATCACTGCATTCAACTGAAACATTCTTTTTAGGCAACACAATGAAAGTTGATGTTTTTAGTTCGTTTGGTATGTATCCTGCATGGTATATGTCATTGCATATAAGTTCAGTCTGTGATCACTTCAATGCCAAAGTCTTATAGCGCCTGTATCATCTCAATCTGTATATTGTCAGGTCCTGCTGCCTTTCCTTTTTTCATTGTTTTGATAGCTTTTTCTACATCATATTTTAGGATTTTATAGTTGTATGTACATTTTATGAATAGCTTTTTGTCCCTTTCATCATGAAATAATTCATGCAGAAATAATTTCTCTTTCAAAAATACAAGAAGATGTAATTACTAACGTATGTGGCTGCATCGTTTCTTTAATAAATTGGCTCATAATTTGATTGTATTGATTCAATATTGTTTGCAGACTTTCTAGAAATGACTCATTTATCAATCTAAATGATGAGAAATGGAAGCAATTAGTTCCTTCCTTCGACTGTTGATTTTCGTTGAAGTTCATGCTGGAAGGAACGCTGTTAAATAAGCATAAATGCTTTATGTTGTAATTTACAGCAATTTGCGTTGTCTGCGCTTTTCGACCCAAAAAAAGCATTATGGGATACCGGATTCATTTCCCTTCCTTTAATCTACTCACTGGGTTGGATGGTTCGTCTGTTTCCAATCTCAAAGAGTAAGTGAAGAAGGAATATATAAAACAAACGTTACAGGTCAGCTTGCTTGCGTTCTGGGAGCCGCGATAGCTCAGTGGTTAGTAAACTGGACTACAAAGGACAAGAGGTAGGGTTCGATCCCAACCGACGGCTTCCAGTTCACCCACCCTTTAATGTGTACCGGATTTTTTTCTGGGAAAGTAAAGTATCACCGGTGTAATACCGACCACATTACTCCAAAAATCATGTGCCGAAGGTCTGTAAAATGTATGGTCCCTATACACCATATTCCCTATACACCATATTCCCTATACACCATATTCCCTATACACTATATTCCCTATACACCATATTCCCTATACACACTACTTGGCGTGACGGGGGTACTTTACTTTACTTTTGCTAGCGTTCTCCCGATGACTAAAGGAATACACCTCACCATCATCGACCCTCAAAGAGACGTTAAGTGGACGTGTCTGCGTTGTGTTGTGGTTTGCAGTATAACTGTGATATTTGCGTCTTTCTGCCCGACACATCCGATTTCAGCACAACATAAAAGGTCTTAAACTGCTACGCCTAAGAAAAGACGAGACGTACTACGACATTTCCGCAAAAGCCTTCATCGGGTACAAAACAACAAATAGAATCACAAAACCACAGACATAAGGCAAGTGAAGTAGGATCTTGATCAGCTGATGTTCACTAACCCTAACCGAAGCAGCCACTGTGATTCAATGACCGCTTCTGTTTGTGGGTGCTGCCTCGTGAACGTTTTTACTGCACATTTCGTTTTCATTTGTTTCCATTTGGTCTTAGCTAATCAAGAAGGCAGTGGTGTTTGGGTCTTTCGACGACGTTGCAAAACAAACAGCAACGTTCCTTCCCCTTATTGTGATTTATGATCAACATCCACATGATGCCCTATGTCTGGCCCACTTACTCGACCAGTATGCCTCCTCATTTTTTTCCATACGGTCTTAGCCGACATATAAAGCAATCATTGGCTGGTACGCATTGTGACGTCACAGACCGATATACCAATCATTGGCTGGTACGCATTGTGACGTCACAGCCCGATACACCAATCATTGGCTGGTACGCATTGTGACGTCACAGACCGATATACCAATCATTGGCTGGTACGCATTGTGACGTCACAGCCCGATACACCAATCATTGGTTGGTTCGCCTTGTGACGTCACAGACCGATATACCAATCATTGGCTGGTACGCATTGTGACGTCACAGACCGATATACCAATCATTGGCTGGTACGCATTGTGACGTCACAGCCCGATACACCAATCATTGGTTGGTACGCCTTGTGGCGTCACAGCCCGATACACCAAACATTGGTTGGCACGCCTTGTGACGTCACAGCCCGATACACCAATCATTGGCTGGTACGCATTGTGACGTCACAGACCGATATACCAATCATTGGCTGGTACGCATTGTGACGTCACAGTCCGATATACCAATCATTGGCTGGTACGCATTGTGACGTCACAGCCCGATACACCAATCATTGGTTGGTACGCCTTGTGACGTCACAGCCCGATATACCAATCATTGGCTGGTACGCCTTGTGACGTCACAGCCCGATACACCAATCATTGGCTGGCACGCCTTGTGACGTCACAGCCCGATACACCAATCATTGGTTGGCACGCCTTGTGACGTCACAGCCCGATACACCAATCATTGGCTGGTACGCCTAGTGTGTCTTATAGGGCGGAAGCAACATTCCTCCACTTTAGAGTGATCCATAGTCAACATTTCCGAAGCGACCCATCTCTGGCCCACACTGTTCATCTATATTTTTTTCTCTTTTTTATCAAACTACAAATAGTCTACTCATCTTTCTCATCAGAGAATTATAATTTGTTTTGTTGTTTTTTAACCTCATCTGAGTCTCTTCTGATCAATCACATGACCCAGTGATCCAGCTTCATCAAGTGTCTTTTATTATTTTGTAAAAATCTGCGTTTCACATTAAGACATCTAAAAAGGCATCACATTTCAATTAGAATAATCATCAAAAAGTTTCACACAGCACGCATGAGTGGGGTCGCTACTATTTCTTTCCTTCTTTCTCTCTTTCTTTCCTTTCTTTCTTCTTTTCCTGCCTTTTCTTTCTCTCTTTCTTTCTTTCCTTTATTTATTCTTTTTCTGCCTTTCCTTTCTTTCTTCTTTTTCTTTCTTTCTTTCTTTCCTTTCTTTCTTTCTTTCTTTCCTTTCTTTCTTCTTTTTCTGCCTTTCCTTTCTTTCTTTCTTTCTTTCTTAACTTCCTCTTGTGCCTGTTCTAGTGTCGAGAGAGATAAAAGGTTATGGTAGGCCCCGGTATCACTGCAAACGAATTAAAATCCATAATTGCTCAACCGCCCGTGCCAGTGGAATCATCCGAATTACTATTTCATCTCCCAAACAAAGAAAGGTAGCTGTAGTCCCCATCATAGTAGTCTCAGCACATGCCAAAATACGTAAGGCGAAACCGCACAGAAAGGGAACACAGCCATCTGTTCTCCATCATACGATATCATCATTCATCGTAAACAATCGGAATATCGAAACACGATCAAAACAGATGAGACACACAGCTCACGGTGTGCACAGAGCACTTAACTCAGTAGCTCCTGCAACAAGCCAGACTTGGAATATGAGGAAACTGCAACAAGAAACACTTTTCAGACATTGACTTCAATGGCTCCTACCGCTTATCCACCGTATTGACCGGAAGTTCACGTCCTCCTGAAAATGATGATCGTCATATTTTAAAAAAAATGTATAGCGCTTGATAAAAGGTTCTTGGTTCCAGCCCTTTTAGCGGCTTAATTCATTGTCAATTGATGTGTTGTTGTAGCACCTCTTTGATGTTGTTGTAGCACTTCTTTGATGTTGTTGTAGCACTTCTTTGATGTTGTTGTAGCACTTCTTTGATGTTGTTGTAGCACTTCTTTGATGTTGTTGTAGCACTTCTTTGATGTTGTTGTAGCACTTCTTTGATGTTGTTGTAGCACTTCTTTGATGTTGTTGTAGCACTTCTTTGATGTTGTTGTAGCACTTCTTTGATGTTGTTGTAGCACTTCTTTGATGTTGTTGTAGCACTTCTTTGATGTTGTTGTAGCACTTCTTTGATGTTGTAGCACTTCTTTGATGTTGTCTCATTCTGATAACACCTCCTGTGCTTCTGTCCTATTCGCTTTTAACATATACTTTGTATGGTAAAGAATCAGAATGGATTCCTTCAAGATTAGTAAACCAGTTTATTTGTTGTTTCTGTATGTAGCTTAGGGCTCGTGGTTCAATGCCTACTCTTTCTCTTAAAACATCATTTCTGATTCTATCTTTTCTGGTCACTCAAAGCGCTTTTCTCAGACACATCATCTCTGTGGTGACATGCTTTCTTTTATGCTTTATCGTAAGTTACCATGTTTGGCATTGGTAGCGGCATATTGGAACAGATATACTCTGTATAAGATGTTTGTGGTGATGATAGGTATTCCTTTGTGTTGAACGTGGTATGATACTGGCCTTAAAGCCAAAAGGTCCACTGTTGGAAGAGAATTAGAATCGATGAGTCTTCTATCCAGTGGTCCCTGTTCTCAAGGTAGGTAAGATCGAGTGCCTAAACCTATAGGAGAAAGATGATAAAAAGACCATTCCATGTTTAAGTTGATCAAATTAACTCTTACCAAACGTTTCGACGCACTGTGAGTCATGCCGATTTCGACCCCATACGTTTCGCCGCACAGTGCGTCATTCTCCGTTAGATTAGGGTGAACCGTCATCAAACCATTTCTTTTTACATGTCTTGTGTAATCTTGATATAGGTAAAATCGAATACCTTACTCAATTATCTAAAGGTGTATATAAAATAAGTCATGTGTTAGGTAAATATAAAGATGTAGATGGGGGACTGGTTGGATTCGAGGCAAGACGCCGGCCTCGAGACAGAGAGGTTGTGGGTTCAAATCCTGGCTACACTAGTTGGGATTGTTATCTATGATTTCTCTCTACAGCAACAACCCCTGGTCTCAGCAGAGAGGCTCGGCTTGGAGCGTCAATTACTTATCGATGGAAAAAAATATGGAATATTTCTAATATACTCCGAAGATGATGTTATCTGCCTGTGCGGCGAGGGACCCATGTGCACACGGCTGCCAGGGAAAAATGGATATACACGCAAAATTCAGTTCCTAGTCTCTGGGGACTTCGTCAGAGGTAAAAGCTGGCGTACGAAGACAAAAGTATGTAGATCGATTTTTTTAACCATGACAATGTTTTCTCCCAAATACCTTGCGTTTCATTGATGAAAAGGCTCAGCAAGGAAATAGTAAAAAATCTCCAACCTATAAACTGGGAAAGACTTGGCTGTATATCATTGTCGGGGCAAACTTTAAAAAAAAAGGAAAGTAGAAAGTTTCTACAATCTTTCAAAATAATTAAGCATCGTTTTGAAATGACCATAAAGATCCACGTCTTTGCTACTAAAGATTTCGTGCACTAAGTAGTAGGAAACTCTTTGAACAGAGCTTCGCAGCAGGAGGCAATCTGATCATCAGAAGTAGACACCCCGTCGAGCAAGTGTTTCGGCCCTTTAGCTTCTTGACACTCTAGGGGAGGTGGGCCCGCCTGGGTCATGACTCGCAGGCGTCGACCTCCTGCTGCATTGCCTCTAAGGCTTACACCGTATGTTCGGCACAAACTAACTAAACGTAGCGACTGAGATTGTTCTGTGTTGCCAGTAAGGAGATCAAAGAGCTATACTAGCCACAGTTGGAGTTTTGCAATAATGGTTCTACAACAGAATGTCAACATAAATACACAGCAAGCATTAATATTCAGACCAACAACAACAACAATTTTAAAAAAAAACATAAGAAAAAAGAAAACAAAGTATATATTAAATATCGAAGCTTAACACACCACTAAATTTTCATTAACATCATTGATTCCCGTCTCCGCATCGAATGTTGGCTACCATGGAGTGCTATTCCGTTCAGCCTCTTGCTTTGATGGTGAAGATTGTCATAGGCTGACTTCTTCATCTTTTGATGTTACTCGTCCATGTTAGTCTTGGTCTGCCTCTTTTACCTTGTATTTTACCTTTCAATATTAATTTTAGCAGACTGCTGTGTCTTTTACTTTTAACATGTCCCCAAAATCTCATTTGTCTTGCTTGAATTATGTTTAGTAGATCTCTTTTCACTTTTATTTCTTTTAAGACTTCATCATTTGTTTTCTTTTCTTTCCATCCAATTCTTCCTATTCTTCCATAAATCAACATTTCAGAGGCTTCAGTTATCTATTATGTTTTCAAGTCTAATGTCCATATTTATATACCACACAGTTATGTTCAGGAGGCCTCGGTAGCCTAGTTGGGAAAACCACCCTAATGGGCTACCGACGTTCGATTCCCGCTGGAAGCAGTGTGAGTTGTACTCGTGGTTGTAAAAAAAATATACCCTCGCGGTCGACCCAGCCGCTGGCAGAAATGGATACTTTTGGGAAGGTGAGGAATGCCGCCTCGCATCGTGAGCTTCGATGATTGTAGCGACACATTCCAAAAGTCTCCGAACACTTCTGAATAGGCGACCGAGCACATATGGGTGAAATTTCGATTGTTAAGACGCCGACTCAAATCTCGTACTTTACCTTTACTTTACCCTTACCTTTACCTTTACCCTTACCTTTACCTTTACCCTTACCTTTACCCTTACCTTTACCTTTACCTTTACCGTTACCTTTACCTTTACCTTTACCCGTACATGAATGTTGAGAAGATATAACATTTTGCTATTCTTAGATTTAACTCTGCTACTCTTTCTTTTGATGTTATTATATTTTTCAAGTAAAATTTAAACATTGATGGCAAAGATCTGAGAATCATAAAATGTACTGTCAATATTTATATTTTCTGGTAACAAACAGCAGCCATAAGAATTAGCAACCAAACAGGACAGTTTCAATATATAAAACAAGGAGTCAGACAAGGCTGTGTTCTGACACTGGATTTTGCTTTCACTTTACAGCGAAAATATTATGAGATCAATAGTAGACACAAAAGGAATTGAAGTCAGCTGTCTCAACAAAGACAGTTTGCGAAATGCCGATGATACAGTCTTAATAGCAGAGACGGAGAATGAACTACAAAAAATTGTTGACTTAATAGTAAAAGAAAGCAACAAGAAAGGTCTCAGTCTGAATAGTAAGAAAACATAAGTAACGGTCATATTGAAAAAAACAATCATCACCATCATGCAGCATAAAAATAAACAGGACCAATCTGAAACAAGTGCAACGCATCAAATACTTGGGCACAATAATAACGTCAGATACAAGATGCATCACAGAAATAAAAATAAACGCTCTGGCCAAAACAGCATTTCAAAAAGTGAAAAATGTCTTAAGCAACAAGTCTATGTCAATAGAAGTCTCTCTCTCTCTCTCTCTCTCTCTCTCTCTCTCTCTCTCTCTCTCTCTCTCTCTCTCTCGCACTCTCTCTCTCTTCGATCAGGACTCAATCAGAGTAGGATCCCAGACTCTCACATGAAGTCAGCGGTCAGGTTAAGTGTGTTGATCGCCCCCACAGACAGAACACCACAATTATAGCCCGCCAGATCCACTCTGATTGAACACCCGTTAAAACGTTGCACTGTGTTCTGCGCCAGTGGCCCAGTGCATCCGATTTCAGCCAGCATTTTATTCAGGTTAGCTTTCCTTAACCTTTGATTGTCCCCAATATTCCTGCAAGGCAGCAGATGATCTTTTCTGTAGGGGGATTCTGCCCTTAGATGGTGGACCCTCCCAGGTTTACGAGCACCATCTGCCCGAGTCACTAGAGGTGACTAACACAGACATGCACACACAAAGATATGAGATGTGACCAGCACAGACATGCACACAGCGATACGAGGCATGACTAACACTGACACACGTCAATATATATGACACATGACTAACATAGACATGCACATAAAGATATGACACATGACTAACATAGACATGCACATAAAGATATGAGATATGTCTGACATGGACATCAATAACATCAATAGAAGTGAGAAAGAGAGTTCATCGTGCTATATAAAGCCAATTCTGACCTATGAAAGTGAATCATGGATAGTACAGATGAAAAGACGATTAGAGCCCACAGAGATGGGATTTCTTAGAAGAATGTTGAAAGTTCCCTGGACAGCTAAAAAGACCAATGAGGAAGTTCTTAAAGAGGCCAACACAAAAAGGGAGCTCATATAAAAAGCATCAGAAAGAAACAATCGACATTTTTCGGACACATCATGAGATGACGAAAGTTGGAATATTTGGTTGCAACTAACAAAATACAGGGAAAGTGAGATCGCGGACGACAATGATAGAAAATACGTAATATCTTGGTGTCTTGGTATGAAATATTGTCAAAAACAACATTGATATAATGCACTATATAGAGTTCTGGAAGAACATGAAGCGCACCCCAATAGTAACAAATGATGATAGTGATGATATTTTTCAGTTCATTAAAATTACTTTTTGCCATTCCTAATCTGTTATTTATTTCAGTTGTACATTTTCCATCGCTGGTTATGGTATGCACAGTTCTGAATTGCTGCTCTATCATGGAAGTAAGCAGTCGGGGCTCAACCAAGGTCGCTGCTTTTTATTTACACACCGTTGATCATCAAAGGAATGAAAGAGTAGAAATGTAATTAAAGTTTCACTTACATCCAGCTTTGACCCTTTTGCAAAGTCGATCTACAAGACATTAAGAACAGCACAACACACATCATAGGAATCAAGCCATATCTTTCTTTCTTCTACTTCCGCAATCAAATTATGCTGTACATCTATTGACACTAGTCCATGTAGATGTTTACAGTACATGGAAGAGAACGGTAAGTGGTGATTTAATACTGTAAACAATTAATTGAACGTACCAAAAATAAAATTCGAATTGTATGAATTCGAATAGTTGCAGCGGCGCCTTTTCTTCTTCAATCTATTTTTTTTTTTTTTTTTTTTTAGGTTAACGCTAAAGAATGTTTTACATTGAAATTTAGTCGAGCTAGGCGTGTCAATGATTCTGACGAATTTCATATTAAGAGATGGTATATAGAAGTTAAACTGCAACTGCCATACGTGAAATTGAATAGACCAATGAAATATTCAACTTTAAACGTTTTCTGTGCTATTAAAGATCCATAGATGTATTTTTAAAAATTAATATATGTGTCGTTATTATCTGAAAATTTTGATAGGGATTTTTTATGTCTGGGAGAGTCGCTTTTATTTAAATGTATTGAAGTGGTATATGTATAAAAGTAAAGTAAAGAGCCCCGTCACGCCAAGTGGCGTATAGGGAATATGGTGTTAGTGACCATACATTTTACAGACCTTCAGCATATGATTTTTTGGGGTAGTGTGGTCGGTATTACGTCGTGCCGCTTTACTTTCCCAGAAAAAAATCCGGTACCGCTTTAAGGCTGGATGAACCCGGAAGCCGTCGATTGGGTTCGAACCCTAGCTCTTGTCCTTTGGGTATATGTATTGTGAGATTATTTTAAGATCCATAGGGGGCATGACTGGAGTAATAGTTGGAGGTCATAATATAAATAATCTAAAGAATGGTGATGATACAGTCTTAATCGCTGAGTGAAAACGAGTTATAAGAAATGTTAGACATTATAGTGAAGGAAAGCAAAAACGAGTGACTCAGCCTTAATAGCAAAATGACAGTCGTAATGGTAGCAACAATGAAAACGACATCACTGCAAAGCACACTAAAGACAAGTGAAAAAATATTAAAACAGGTAAATTAATTTAAATTTCTAGGAAAAATGTTAACCTAAGATGGTATATGTCCAAAAGAATTGAGATGCAGAATGGCTCAGGCAGCAGCAGCTTTCCATAGGAAGATACTATGCAATCCATTAATGACGATAGAGACAAGAAAAAGAGTTTTTAAATGTTATGTATAGCCAGCCTTAACATATGGATGTGAATCATGGACAATAGGGCAACAGACAAGAAAATCACTGGAGGCTGCAGAAATATTATTTTACAGAAGATTGTTGAGAATACCATGGACATCTGAGAAAAGTAATGAAAACGTTCTGAAAGAGGAAAAAAACAAAGAGAGATATAATTTCCAATATTAGAAAGAAACACTCATCATTGTTGGGCAAATTAATGAGAAGGGAACAGCTAGAATGTATTGTGACAAATGGGAAAATTGAGGGACGAAGAGATAGAGGGACGCAAAGAAAAAAGATACCAGAGAGCTTAAGAGAATGGCTGGCAGAAGGTCAACAACAGAAATGATAAATAATTATCGAGATCGCAATTTGTGGAGAGACATGACCACCTACGCCAGCCAGCATGGTACTTGATGACGATGAGTGGAGTGGTCACGACTTGTTCGCTATTAGTTACAACTAAATTATACTTGACATACAAAGGAAAATACACATTGTAGGTGTGTATACAAACTGGGCCTTCTCTGCGCTAGTTCCCCAAACATATTTTCCCCCATAATTTTGCTGATACTTTCGGTCTTTATTTTGTAGAGAACAGGCAAATAATTGCAATGCTGCGGTAAAACTGGTAGCAAGAAGCCAGTGACGGGGAGTGTTAGACACTCCAAGGTATGGTGACAGCTTTACAAATAGGAAACACAACACAATACTGACGTTTCGGCTAGGAGCCTTCTTCAGAAAACAAGGACAACAACAACAAACGATGAAGCACAATTTCACAATTTTCTTATACGTTTTATACTTTATCTTCGTTGTACTTTTGATATTTCTATCTCTTCCTCATGTTTCCTATCTCTCTTTTCTACACATCTTGACTCTCATCCTACCTCCCCTCATGTAGCCTCCTTTCTTATTTCTAAATCCTACTTTCTTCTCTTCTTTTCTGTCCACCTCTCCATTCTCCTGATCATCTAACATGTAGATATAGATAATTGTGCTTCATCGTTTGTTGTTGTTGTCCTTGTTTTCTGAAGAAGGCTACTAGCCGAAACGTCAGTATTGTGTTGCGTTCCCTATTTGTAAAGCTGTCACCATACCTTGGAGTGTCTAACACTCCCCATCACTGGCTCTTTTATTTTGTAGACATTGGTGCATTATAGTGAGCTGTATCAAAACTGGTAAGATCTTGTAAAAATATATATAATAAACATAACATGTTATGGAGCAGAAAAACTAATAGAAAGACAAGACAAACTACACGTTTCGGTAACAGCCTTCATCGGGTATTTCAATCAAACTATACAAATAAATCCAAGGCACAAAACAGATCTAAAAATGGCGAAAAAAATACTGTTCAGAATTAATGTATGGTCTTGTTAAAAGACAAATATACAATTGGGTGGGTAGTATTTAATTAGAGTAAAAGAAGCCAAGGAATGAAAAATTGGAAAAATGAAAGGAGGTGAGCTATCATCATCATCAGCATGTGTCATGCCGGTTGGCGTGGGCGATTATGTCCTTCCACAATCTTCTATTCACCGTGCACTGTATCATTTATGTTTTCCACGCCAAGACTACAAGTTATCTAGTATTTTCTCTCTTTGTCTACTGCGATCTCCCTTTCCTGTATTTTTCCTAATGAAACCAAGTATTCCAACTTTCAAGTTCTCATAATGTACCCGAAAAATGTTGATTGCTTCATTCTGATGTTTTTTTTTTTTTTATGAGCTCCCTTTTTGAGTTGGCCTCTTTGAGAATTTCCTTGTTGGTCTATTTAGCTGTCCAGGGAACTTTAACAACTCTTCTGAGAAACCCATCTCTGTGGCCTCTAAATCATATTTTAATTTTTTTGTTTGCTGTCCATGAATCGATTCCATAGGTCAGAATTGGCTCTATATAGCACCGTTGAACTCATTTTCTCACTTCTATTGACACTTGATTTGTTGTATAAAATGTTTTTCAATTTTAGAAATGCTTTTTTTTTTGCTCGTGTATTCTGTTTTTTTTTTTCTGTGGTGCATCTTCTATTCGATGTTATTATAGTTATATTTAGTCGATGGCCCGGGTACCACTGCAAAGAATTAAAATCCATAATTGCTCGACTGCCCGTGCCAGTGGAATCATCCGAATTAACATCTCATCTCATTAAGGATCTAAACAAAGAAAGGCAGCTGCAGTCCCCATCATAGCAGCTACAGCACAAGCCAAAAAAATACGGCCAAGCGGCACCGAAAGGGAATGCAGCTGAACTGTCCCTCGTCATACGATATCATCATTTAAACTATGTAATCGGAATATCGAAACCCGATACGGATGAAAACCACAGTTCACGCTGTGCACAAAACACTAAACTCAGTAGCTCGAGCAGCAAGCCGGACTAGGAATATGAGGAAATTGCAACAAGGATCACTTTTCAGACACGTCCTATTTGTTTCCTGCCGCCTTTCCGCTAAAGTCCTGGTGTTATTATTGTCCTTAAGTATTTGACGCATTGCACTTGTGTCAGATTTGTCCTGTTTGCTTGTATGCTTCATGATGCTGATTAATGTTTCTTCGACATGATGATTACTTCTGTTTCCTTAATATTATATATATGAGGCATTTAGTGTTGCTTTCTACTACTATTATGTGTATATGAGGCATTTAGTGTTGCTTTCTACTACTATTATGTATATATTTTCTCTTAATTCATTCTCTGCCTCTACTATTAATATTGTGCCATCCGCATATCGAGAATTGTTTATGTTGTGACATTGACTTCAATTTCTTTTATATCTACTATTGATGTCATAGTCATCATCAAGTACCGTGCCTACTGGCGTAGGTGATCATGTCTCTCCACAATTTTCGATCTCGGCAGCTATTTATCATTTCTGTTGTTGACCTTCTGCCAAGCTATTCTCTTAAGTCGTCTGTTATTTTTTTTCTTTGCTTCCCCCTATCTCTTCGTCCCTCAATTTTTCCAGTTGTTACAATATATTCCAGTTGTTCTCTTCTCATTACATAGCCAAAAAATGATTGTCTCTTCCTAATATTGGAAATTAATTCTCTTTTTGCTTTGACCTCTCTCAGAACTTTTTCATTACTCTTCTTAGCTGTCCATGGTACTCTCAGCATTCTTCTGTAAAACCACATTTCTACAGACTCCAGTGCTTTTCTTGTCTGTTGTCTTATTGTCCATGATTCGCATCCATATGTTAAGACTGGCTATATATAACATTTAAGAACTCTTTTTCTTGTTTCTATTGTCAAAAATGTATTGCATAGTATCTTCCTCATTTTTTGGAAAGCTGGTTTTACCTGAGCCATTCTGCATCTCACCTCTTTTGTACATCTTCCGTCTGAGGTTAACAAAGTTCCCAAATATTTAAATTCATTTACCTGTTTTAAAATTGTTCCACTTGTCTTTATTTTGCACTGAGGTGATGTCTTTTTCTTTGTTGTTACCATTACCTCCGTCTTTTTGCTATTAAGGCTGTGTCCTTTATTTTTGCTTTCCTTCACTATAATGTCCAACATTTCTTGTAACTCATTTTCACTCTTATCGATTAATACTGTATCATCAGCATACATTAGATTATTTATATTATGACCTCCAATTGTTATTCCAGGCATGCCCCTTATGGATCTTAAAATAATCTCACTATAAAAATTTAAACAAATCTGGTGACAGCACACAACCTTGACTAACACCCTGTTTTATTTGTTGAAACATTCCCAATTGGTTTCCAGTTCTTATGGCCGCTGTTTGTTGCCAGTACATGTTCTTTATTATGCTTAGATCTTTGCTGTCTACGTTTATGCTTTCTAAAATTTTAAAAGAAGAAATCAAACGATGAAGACACATGATGCTGTCTAGAAGTGCACACCTGTTTCAGAACAGTACGTCGGGTCATGCAACTCGAGGCACCATTGGCCTCGCACAGAATGTGCGGATATGATGCCATGCTCCATCTACCATATTACCAGATTTGGAACCGAACGACTTTCTAAACATAAAGCGACCCCTCGTGTACGACGTTTTTGGAAAGACCAGAATTTGATTACTGAACCAAGGACGTGAATCATGGCCCAGAGGAGTTCGCCAACCTGGGCTTCAGGAAAATGAAGAACTGACGGGAGAAGTTTATCACCTCGAGGGGTGAACACGTTATGAATGACTAAGGACTAAATGTTCAGGCAGGTCCCTGGACTCTTTCATACTTAAAGTTCAAAAGCTTTAGACTTACCATCGCGTGTGTGTACTTTCATGCGTGCGTGTTTGTGTGTGTGATACATAATCAATAAAATATCCAACACAAAAGAGGAAATTCGTGGATGAGGAAGGCTAAAGATATTATTCAGCGGGTGTGTTCAATAGAAGATATAAAAACCGGGGAAGAATAAGTATGAGTGACGTCAGAGTGGTGAATGACCTTTCTCGTCGTCACCACACTAGATAATGAATGTAGGCAACAAAACCATAGGTCGTTGAGGCAATAGTTCAGGTCTTAATTTTCGAGAACATTTCTGATAGGGACGCTGTTATTTACTCAGATGGGTCTGTAACTCGGCACGTCCGGAGCTCATAGGCTTCCGTGGTTTATGTTGGAGGCAGATCTGTCCAGGAAGACAGCGGTGATTTTGCATTGACTACAAGTAGTTTGGGAGCCGCGATAGCTCAGTGGTTAGTGAACTGGACTACAAAGGACAAGAGGTAGGATTCGATCCCAACCGACGGCTTCCGGGTTCACCCAGCCTTTATTGGGTACCGAATTTTTTCTGGGAAAGTAAAGCGGCACGGGCGTAATACCGACCACATTATCCCAATAATCATGTGCCGAAGGTCTGTAAAATTTATGGTCACTAACACCATATTCCCTATAAGCAACTTGGTGTGACGGAGAGGGGAGGAGGGGGGTACTTTACTTTTTTTTTTCCTTACAATTAGTTTGATCATGGAAATAATGGCTTTCACAAAAGTTTTGGCATGGCTTGAGAGACAGCCTTATACACACTTGTATGTGTTCGTCGGTGACTCATTGAGTGTAGTTAGACAGATCGCGACTGTCTCTACTCGACGGCAGTGGTTATGGTCTCTGGGGAGGCCTATTCTAAAAAGTGTCTGCTTCATTTTCATGCCAGGGCACGCGGGTGTAAGAGGTAATAAACATGCTGACAGACTTGCCAGTTTGGCTGATGTTGAGTGTGGAAGGACAATGGACATCTCCAACAATATGAATGTCCTCTGGTACGCTCGACGAAAAACGACTTTAAAATAACCCTTAATCCGCACCATAAACAGAATACCATGGCAAGGTGGGAGATGCCAGACGAAAGCGCTACGCAGCGATACAAAGAAGACTTATCAACTAACACAACACCGGTGTCGTTGGTCACAGCTACACGTTGATGGACATTCTTCGCAGGACATCTGACCACTTATGGACTTGTTAGATGTGTTATGAGGATGACCTGTCGATTAAACTTCACACTTGAGTCCATCAGGTTCTCAGTTCTACAGGACTCAAGTTACACGTGTTCTACAACGGAAGACTACATCCACGCATGTATACTGAGTGATTCGATGAGCATGATGAAAAAAAAAGTGGAGGCGGGCTCTGTACGCATGCAATGGATAGAGTCGTTGCAGAAATCCAAAATACGTAAGGTCACCTTTGTCTATGTCCTTGGTCATGCGAGAGTACGGGGAAATGGGAGAGCGGACAGGTTGGCTAGCTGCGCTGTCGTTGAGGACGGGCAACCAATGAATCGGACGGACATCATCAATGTCCGAGATGTGGGATGAGCACAGGACTTCGACAAACACAGATCAACGTCACTTCTTTCAATGATGGAAATGGAAGTTAAGATGGGCACAGCCAGAAATGAGAAACTTAGTGGCAAGTGTAAGAAGACTTATCAACCAACATATAACTGGAGTCGTCAGTCGCTGGACACTGCGGGAATTGCTGAAGAGGGGATCTGAGCACCTATGGACATGTTCGGAGTGCAATGATGATGACCCGCAAATAACTCAATAACTCAATAAAGCGGAAGTGACAACCTTACTATCAAAGTAGCTGAATAATTAGAACAATGAGAGTTGCGGCTCTTCAGTCCTTTTGTGAACAAAACTAGCCATCTGATCTCTTCCTCTCAGCGTTCACCCATTATGTGGGAGTGGATTCGTTATGTTACTAGTTTACGACTTAGCCGCCATATCTAAGCCATTGGGCCCGACATATCCGTCTTTGGTAATGATGAGTAGATTTGCTTTACAATTTTTTGTCCTGTGAGTCTACTTTATTTGGCCTAATATTTTCTACTTTAACTGCCAAGGGTGTTAGAACGGGCGGAAGTGTACAGGGGACCTCCTGTTTTTCGTCGTCTTTCGAGAGGGCTTGACATGGAATCTCACTACCCAGAGACCGGGGGATGGTACAGAAACGACGAAACCAGGGGTTCGATTTTTGAAAAATCCCGACCGCATGAGGTGGGAATCGAACCTGAAACCTTCACATCCAGAGACCACACAGTTCCCCGCAGAGACCACACAGTTCCCCGCAGAGACCACACAGTTCCCCGCTGAGACTGCACAGTTCCCCGCAGAGACCACACAGTTCCCCGCAGAGACCACACAGTTCCCGCAGAGACCACACAGTTCCCCGCAGAGACCACACAGTCCCGGCAGAGACCACACAGTTCCCCGCAGAGACCACACAGTTCCCGCAGAGACCACACAGTTCCCCACAGAGACCACACAGTTCCCCACAGAGACCACACAGTTCCCCACAGAGACCACACAGTTCCCCGCAGAGACCGCACAGTTCCTCGTCATCTGATTTTAAAACCGAGAGACACCCTCCATGCCACACTCTCTCCCAGGTATATGTCAATCACAAGCGATAAAACAACGGCTTTCTTTGTCTTATAGTAAAAGTAAAATAAAGTACCCCGTCACGCCAAGTGGCGTATAGGGAATATGGTGTTAGTGACCATAAATTGTACAGACCTTCGGCACATGATTTTTGGGGTAATGTGGTCGGTATTACGCCCGTGCCGCTTTACTTTTCCAGAAAAAAATCCGGTGCCCATTAAAGGCTGGGTGAACCGGAGCCGCCGGTTGGGATCGAACCCTACCTCTTGTCCTTTGTAATCCAGTTCACTAACTACTGAGCTATCGCGGCTCTTCTTTGTCTTATGTCCTTCCATAATTTCCCATTAACCGGACGAGACCGGAATGTTAAATAGTTATACTGTTCGCTTACCAGATAAGGAACATGTGTGATCGGACTAACCCACTGTGGGTAGGGATTGTGTAATCCTTTCAGTGTGTTTTAGTTGTGTCTCGTCGGTCCGATATTTCTTTACTAACCCAACGCTTGTAGTGATGTTAACATGTATATGTCGCCATTGTGGGCGGCTTTTGGCGCCTTCTCTCACCACATCTTGAAAGAGCATTGTTGCAGGGCTTCTTTCAAACTTCTTTCTGACCTTACTACTTGTTCTTTCTTTGGACACACATATATAACTCATCAATCTTTTTAGTACAAGTATAAACAAGGTCTTTATTGGTGTTACTTGACATAGCCTATCGGCGATGATGAATTGTCAAATAACGTTTGTGTGTGGCCGTTTCGTATTCATAAAGTTCTATCTGTGGTTATCTATCTATCTTGTTGACCGTATACTCCGTATAGTATTCTTAAGTACATCTGCATGTCTCTTTCTGATAGTGCTGAGGAACTAGTATCTGAATGTGCTCAGTCTGGCCGAGTGTGGCCGAATTGTCTCGAGTCTGGCTGAGTGTAGCTGAGTCTGCCCGAGTGTAGCTAAATGTCTCTCTAGCTACTGCTCCTCGCCCCAAAAGCACTCTGGGCCTCTCCTCTCCTAATCTCCCTAGTTCCCAGGGTCTCGGGGTTTAAGTCCCAGGTGACCACACCCCCCCGACCACTGATACGACCTAACCTACGTCTCCTGACCGTCACTATCTCTCTAGCTCCGCCTTTTTTTAATTATCTCTAAAGTCTTATTACTTTAGGAGTCCTGTCGAACCTGTCCATCTTCCTAAGTCCGTCCCCTAACAACTAAAACTCGAGGCGATTTCCAATTCAGAGACTCAAAGAGTAATCACTGCTGAACGTAAAGATAACCTGGTCTTTTGATTACGCGGGGCAGTTTAGTTGTCCGCTTTCATCTCAGGTCTTCACTGGACTTCAAGGCGTCTGCCGATATAAGAGTTTCCTAGGAACCAGCGGCCGTGTCGTTGCGTTACGCAACTTTGTCGACCAGAGCAAACATCTGTCTGGCTTTAGGCTGACCACCTGTACGCATTTCACTGGTAATCTTCAAGTTGATTACGACTCAGCGACTGAGTTGGGTAGACTTAACGTCTCCTTCCTAATCCTCTGAAGAGTGTCTTTTCTACGCCGCCTAAAACTATCCTACTTCACATCGTCATCGCCTCATTCTTTTATTCTTCTGTCTATCGTCATATTCTTCTATTCTTCCATTATCGCCCATGACTGAGTCACACTATAACATATATCTCCGTCAACATTTCAGTTGAATTGATATATTCATAGATCAATTTAACTCAAAATAAAAACATAGTGTGACTGCTCTCTTTCTACTTCCTTAATGGGCTAACTAATTTCCTTTTTCTCATTGTACATCAATTATTACAACAATTAGAAATACAAATTCAACATCTATAAACTGGAATCTCAAAAGAAAAATCCATCATGTATACAATCATCTTACAACATCGCTCTGCCATGCCACTTTGTTTTGCTTTGAAGCCTCTGACTAACGTGACGTCACTCTGGACCTAGCCTGAATGTAGGCCAGCTAAATTGAGGTCATCGTCTGTTTTGTCTATGTCTAACCCACATTTCTTTCCGTCTCTTAATTTAAACTGGTAGGTTCTGTAATTGGTGTTTACATATACAACATTCATAATTCTACAACAATATCATGACATTCAATAAACATCTTTGCGACACAACATGTGTCTCATGTATACAAAAACATTTTGTGGAAACATCAATTCTGAAATATTTAAGGCTCGATCGGCCTTCGCACTGTACTCTCTTAATTGCCTAATAAGACGTGTTTAGTCTTTCTTCGGCATCATATCTGTGCCAGTTCTGAAAAAGAAACAAGACCCGTCTACTCTGTTCTCTTATTCTCCCTGAACACGTGCTCTTCTGGCACTGCTAATAAAGTTGTCTGCATAGCAATACGCTTTCTTACAGAATCTCTTAGCCACAGGCTTAATTTACTGGTCAACTCATGTCGGGTCGACAGTCTTCTTATCTGTTCCTTCTCCCCGCATATTCCTAAATTTTAGGCAATTCTCCCGTCAACATATAATTACATTTTCATAAAATTGTATTTTAAAAAATGTGCATCTCACATGTTTCTCCTCTAATCATACACACAACAGTCTTGGACAGACCGAACATTGAAGCATAGAAGTAATCACAGACACATAGCAATCAAATTATGACTTAAACTTGATACAGAATCTAGTCTGTCTAGACTTCCATTAAACTATCCACAACACACTTCATCCACACATCTGCACACCTCACAGTGCTGTTCCACACTTGGAATTCCTATAGAACTCATAGAGTCTCTCCATCTCGGGTCACTGACTCTCTCTTCTTAGTCTCCTAAGACTCTCTCCATGCATACTCTATTTCCTGTAAATTCTAAGTTCTCTTAACTTGACTCAAACTTTTTTTTAAACCGATGTAAACATGGTTACCATTTTGTTTGTTTACTTCAGGTGACTCATATAACATTATATTAGTTACAACATCCACAAGTAAAATAATTACAATTCTTAATATGTATGTTTCTTCTTTTTGTATCTTTTATCTCTTCCATCACTAGTGGTTGTCAGGTCTCCTCTTTCTGACCTATGATCTTCTCTGAATTTGTTACCTTTATCTATTTCTTTCTGGTGGTAAAAAAACTCTTGCCGTCGTCCCAATCGTATGGCAAAAGGCAGGTCTACTTTGACTCTTTCATCGTCTTTTCTTCTTCTTTCAGCGATAATGGCATCACGTTCTGGTGTTCCCAATGGCCAAAATTTCACTTGCTCTGCCTTTTCTATTTGGGTCTTTTCAAACTCTTCATTTATGGCAGCAACCCTCCTTTCTCGTATTGTAGGCAATCTGTCAGTTTCAGGACGTTTCTTGCTACCTTTTACCCCATCTGCCATATCCTCTAATTCCTTGTCCATTTCATGCGCATATTTATCAGCTGCTTTCTCTAACGCATGAAACACTGCTAGTTCGTTAATTTTCTTCTCAGCACTTTTACTTACAACCTCTACACTATTTGTATCACTGTTGCGCTCTGTCCTATCAAGTTTCCCTTTCTCGTTTTCCTTCTTCAAATTTTCTGTAGTAGATTTCTTTCGCCTTAGAGACGCTACCTCTTCCTCTAAGTCAGACTTCTCTCGTATTAGGTTCTTTACTTTGTCATCTACTTCTGATTTCTCCTTTCTTAAAGTTACAACTAAATCCTTGGACACTTTGACTTCACCTAAAAGTTGGCTATTCTGTGCTTTCATCTCATCGACTTCTCGACTCATACATACACTGTGTCTGTCAGTCTCAGCCTTTGTTCTTCAAGTGCTTCAAGCTCTTTAATTCTTGTTTTTAGACACTTGTTTTTGCACTCTAGCCTATCTACTTTGTCTTTCAGCTCTAACAGCATCAACTCATCTCTTTCACTTCCTTTTCCATAATTCTTATCTCGGCATCTTTTCTTGATATCACATCTTCTAGGATGTTTGTAGCCACACAGGCGTCTCTAAATTGTTTCTTCACCTCCCTCGTTTGTGTTATTTTATCGTTATGTTTAGTTTGTCCTCTAACCTCTACAGTCTGTGTTTGTGCGCAGCTTACCTGTGTCACTAATACTTCTCTATCCGTACCTTCTGTTTGTATAGCACTGTCGATCATTCTGTCCTCAGTCTCTTTAATTCTCATAACATACATTCATTTTTATTACTGATCGCATGACTCGACTTATCTTCTAAATTCTGTTCCATTCCCTCTAATTCCTTCTCCTTTCTGATTAATTTGTTTTGTTTCAGGCTAGACAGCCTGTTTGTCTTGATGTTTGGGCCGTTTGATTTGGACCACTTGGTCGTTCTCGCATCCACGTGCTTGGTTGCGCGCTTCTCTTTGACTCCAGAGGGATCTTGCCAACCACGCCTGGGTGTTGGGTTAACATGATGTGTCCAAAAGTTTGATTTACCATTCACTTTATTCATTTCAATCCTGTCTACACTATTTATTTCATAGCTCTTACGTCCAGCAGTTTGTCTTTTGTCATTCCATCTCCACCTAGATTCCTGGGGTGCTAATCTTCTTCCGTGAACATGCCTTGTTTCCCTTCTCACTGCATATACTTCTTTACTCAATCACTTAGTCGTCCCTTATTTCTCCATCTAATACTCGCTTGATTAACTTCCCTAGGCTTTCTGCTATTTTTCTTTTATTAAACCATTCACTGATGGTTGGGCTTTCTTCAGGTAGGTTTAAATTCAATTTCTTCATGAACCCGATTTCTTTAATAGAGATATTAATCGCTTCATCTAGCGTCTCAGGGTTCAGCCTCGCTAAGTGTAGTTTTAGATCTGTGGATATTAGTCCATCTATAAAAGTCTCTATTAATTGTCTACCAAAACTGTCAGTATCTAAACCAGATTCCTCTGCTAGCTCTAAAAGTCTATTACTGTAAGCAGTTATTGTCTCCCCTCTTTCTTGTTTAAACTTCCTCAAAAGTATGAAAGCAGTGTAGGCATCTCCTACAGCAGCATACCTAGTTTTTAATTCTATCTTGAGGGACTTCCATGTGCTTGAAGGTTCATTCTTTAGCCTTCTCTGGATGAAGTCAGATACTTCGCCTCTACTTGTTTTAAAAGCTATTAATTTCTTGTCTTCCTCATTTATAGGAAAAATGAGAGCATACTTTTCAATTTCTGCCATCCATTGTCTGAACTTGGATGGATCGCCAGAGTAATTTGAGATACTGGCACTCACTTCTTGCTGTCTAAAACTATTTTCTAAACCGGTGATGACTCTACTAATTTCTTGCAGGGTCTGCAACGTGGGAGTCATGCCTCTCTTCATCTTGATAATTAATTAATTAATTATAAATTAAGTATAAATTAACACAAAAGTTATTTAGATCAGTCAAAGAATTTCTACTTTCTTCCACTAACACTCAAGAAAAAACTTATTTACTTCACACAACCTTGTTACAACATATCATATGCATCTCTAAAATATATAAGAAAAATCCAACTTACATGCTTCTGAAGTCCATGGAATACCTAACACACCTTTATAACATCCTAACAACTACACAATAATATACTAATTTAAAACAATAATTAACTACTTAGTCTTCTTTCAGGTTCTCAATGTGGACATCATTTTCACATTTTGTTCTCTCTGTCTATTTCACTTTTACTTCTTTCCTTACAGGAAGTTCTACTTTATGAATATGAATGTTCACTTCTACTTTGATATAGCTCGGGGAAAGATCACTGCGGGTTGGCACTTCTAGTCGCTTCTTCGGGATTTTAAGATAAACAGGGTGTAGTCTCACAAACAGGCAGCCATTCTTACGCTGGACTTCGATGTACTATTTTGGACACAGATGGCTAGGCTTGATTAACTTCTGTAGACAAGGTTCGCTGGTGTGTTGTACACAAACACATTACTAGGCTCAACTTCATGGGTACTTGCAAATTATGAGGACGGCACTCGTTGCTGTAAGTATGTAGGTTTACGCTGGAAGTGCGTAGGTTTACGCTGGAAGTGCGTAGATGGACGTCAGAGTTGGTTAAGAGAAAATTCTTACTTTTTTTTTTTTCTTCCAGGTCCTTCTTTAAAAGAATAAAATCCTGGTCACGGCACCAGAAAGTAATGGGATGTTGCAGGGTTTCTTTCAAACTTCTTTCTGACCTTACTACTTGTTCTTTCTTTGGACACACATATATAACTCATCAATCTTTTTAGTACAAGTATAAACAAGGTCTTTATTGGTGTTACTTGACATAGCCTATCGGCGATGATGAATTGTCAAATAACGTTTGTGTGTGGCCGTTTCGTATTCATAAAGTTCTATCTGTGGTTATCTATCTATCTTGTTGACCGTATACTCCGTATAGTATTCTTAAGTACATCTGCATGTCTCTTTCTGATAGTGCTGAGGAACTAGTATCTGAATGTGCTCAGTCTGGCCGAGTGTGGCCGAATTGTCTCGAGTCTGGCTGAGTGTAGCTGAGTCTGCCCGAGTGTAGCTAAATGTCTCTCTAGCTACTGCTCCTCGCCCCAAAAGCACTCTGGGCCTCTCCTCTCCTAATCTCCCTAGTTCCCAGGGTCTCGGGGTTTAAGTCCCAGGTGACCACACCCCCCCGACCACTGATACGACCTAACCTACGTCTCCTGACCGTCACTATCTCTCTAGCTCCGCCTTTTTTAAATTATCTCTAAAGTCTTATTACTTTAGGAGTCCTGTCGAACCTGTCCATCTTCCTAAGTCCGTCCCCTAACAACTAAAACTCGAGGCGATTTCCAATTCAGAGACTCAAAGAGTAATCACTGCTGAACGTAAAGATAACCTGGTCTTTTGATTACGCGGGGCAGTTTAGTTGTCCGCTTTCATCTCAGGTCTTCACTGGACTTCAAGGCGTCTGCCGATATAAGAGTTTCCTAGGAACCAGCGGCCGTGTCGTTGCGTTACGCAACTTTGTCGACCAGAGCAAACATCTGTCTGGCTTTAGGCTGACCACCTGTACGCATTTCACTGGTAATCTTCAAGTTGATTACGACTCAGCGACTGAGTTGGGTAGACTTAACGTCTCCTTCCTAATCCTCTGAAGAGTGTCTTTTCTACGCCGCCTAAAACTATCCTACTTCACATCGTCATCGCCTCATTCTTTTATTCTTCTGTCTATCGTCATATTCTTCTATTCTTCCATTATCGCCCATGACTGAGTCACACTATAACAGCATCACATTTCAACAACAAATTAATTTATTACAAGAGAACTGCATCGCGGCACATACATCGAACAAAAGAGGCGAATATTTTACCTACATCATCATCATCAAGTACTGGGCCTGCTGAAGTAGGCGATCATGTCTCTCCACAACTTTCGATCTCGACAGTTATTTATCATTTCTGTTATTGACCTTCTGCCAAGCCATTCTCTTAAGCTGTCTGGCATTTTTTCTCTTGCTTCCCTCTATCTCTTCGTCCCTCAATTTTCCCAGTTGTTACAATATATTCCAACTGTTCTATTCTCATTACATGGCCAACCTGCATTACCTACAGTTAATCAATATGGAGCCTCGGTGGTTGAGTGGTTAGTGTGTTCGCTTCCTTACCAGAAGAGTCCGAGTTCAATCCCCAGGAGTGGCGGCTATTTTATCCGGCTGACAAGGCTTCGGGTTCACTCACCTTTAAAAATGGGTACCAGAGATTTTTCTGGGAAGTAACGGCGTTCTGGCGTGATACTGACCACATCACCTAAAAATGTCCCGTGGTCATAGAAAAATATGGTCACTAACACCATATTCCCCATACGCCTAGCAAGGCAAGGGGAGAGAACCTTCACTTTTTTAAAAACAGTATCGATAATTCAGTTACTTTTTAAATGTGCAATTGTGGTTAATGTTCTTTCTCTTTCTCTCTTTCTCTCTCTCTCACTTTCTCGGTGTGTCTATGGTGTGTGTGTGCCCTGTGTGTGTGAGTGTGTGTGTGCGTGCGTGTGTGCATGTGTGTGCGTGTGTGCGTGCGTGTTCGTGTGTGTGTGTATCCTGCACGAAAAGAAGGAACTCTGATATTTTCCATTAAACCACAGGGAACCATCCCTTGAGCATAGAACACATAGAGAACCTCTACTCTACAGTTTTATTATCGGTGTCGGCTAGAAGACAGCATACACCATCCTTTCTCACGTCTCTATTGTTTATAATAATGTGCATGCATTCCCATCAGAGCGTTGAATAGAAGAGTAGAGATCATGTTTTAGCGTTAGATCGTTGCAGGAAAACAGTGCACATTATGTCCCTCTCAAGACTGCTTGGTACTTTGATAATGATGACGATGGTGATGATGCCGACAATGTCGATAATGATGATGATGATGATGAAGCTGAAGGTGATGGTAATGATGACAATGTCGATAGTGGTGATTATGATGACGATGATGATTATGGTGATAATGATGACGATACCGATTATAATGATGACGATGATGATGATGACATTAGTGGTGATGATGATGGCGACAGTGCCGATGATGATGGATGATGATGGATGATGATGGCGACAGTGCCGATGATGATGGATGATGATGATGGATGATTATGATGACATTAGTAGTGATCATGATGGCGACAGTGCCGATGATGATGGATGATGATGATGATGATGATGACATTAGTGGTGATGATGATGCAGTGTCGATGATGATGGATGATGACATGAGTGGTGATGATGATGGCGACAGTGCCGATGATGATGGATGATGATGATGGATGATGGATGATGATGATGACATTAGTGCTGATGATGATGGATGATGGATGATGACATGAGTGGTGATGATGATGGCGACAGTGCCGATGATGATGGATGATGATGATGGATAATGGATGATGATGATGACATTAGTGCTGATGATGATGGATGATGGATGATGATGATGACATTAGTAGTGATGATGATGACGACAGTGCCGATGATGATGGATGATAGATGATGACATTAGTAGTGATGAGGATGACGAAATTGCTGATGATGATGGATGATGATGATGACATTAGTAGTGATGATGATGACGACAGTGCCGATGATGATGGATGATAGATGATGATAGATGATGGATGATGATGATGGATGATAGATGATGATGGATGATGGATGATGGATGATGATGGATGATAATGATGATGACATTAGTGGTGATGATGATGGCGACAGTGCCGATGATGATGGATGATGATGATGACATTAGTGGTGATGATGATGATGGCGACAGTGCCGATGATGATGGATGATGATGGATGATGGATGATGTATGATGATGATGACATCAGTGGTGATGATGATGTCGACAGTGCCGATGATGATGGATGATGATGATGATGACATTAGTGGTGATGATGAATGCGACAGTGCCGAAGATGATGGATGATGATGATGATGATGATGACATTAGTGGTGATGATGATGGCAACAGTGCCGATGATGATGAATGATGGATGATGATAATGATGACGGATGATGGATGATGATGGATGATGATGATGGATGATGGATGATGGATGATGATGATGATGATGATGATGATGATGATGATGAATGATGGATGATGATGATGATGACATTAGTAGTGATGATGATGATGGCGACAGTGCCGATGATGATGATGATGATGGATGATAATGATGGCATTAGTGGTGATGATGATGATGATGGCGACAGTGCCGATGATGATGATGATGTATGATGATGATGACATTAGTGGTGATGATGATGATGGCGACAGTGCCGATGATGATGATGATGATGATGACGGATGATGATGATGGATGATGATGGATGATGTATGATGTATGATGATGATGACATTAGTGGTGATGATGATGACGACAGTGCCGATGATGATGATGATGTATGATGATGGATGATGATGATGGATGATGATGATGGATGATGATAGATGATAGATGATGATAGATGATAGATGATGGATGATAGATGATGATATATGATAGATGATGACGATGATGGATGATGATAGATGATAGATGATGATAGATGATGAATGATGATAGATGATGTATGATGATAGATGATGATGATGATGGATGATGATGGATGATGATGATGATGATAGATGATAGATGATAGATGATGGATGATGATAGATGATAGATGATGGATGATGGATGATTGATCATGGATGATGATGGATGATGATGATGATGGATGATGATGATGGATGATGAAAGATGATGAAAGATGATGATGATGGCGACAGTGCCGATGATGATGGATGATGATGATGATGGATGATGATGACATTAGTAGTCATGATGATGGCGACAGTGCCGATGATGATGATGATGGATGATGATGATGATGGATGATGATGACATTAGTGATGATGATGATGGAATTAGTGGTGATGATGATGATGATGATGATGATGGCGACAGTGCCGATGATGATGGATGATGAATGATGATAATGAGGATGACATTAGTGGTGATGATGATGATGGCGACAGTGCCGATGATGATGACGATGATAACATTAGTGGTGATGATGATGATGACATTAGTGGTGATGATTATGATGGATGATGGATGATGATAATGATGATGATGATGATGATGGATGATGGATGATGATGATGATAATGATGATGATGATGACATTAGTGGTGATGATGATGATGATGGATGATGATAATGATGATGATGATGATGGATGATGATGATGATAATGATGGTGATGATGACATTCGTGGTGATGATGATGGCGACAGTGCCGATGATGATGGATGATGGATGATGATAATGATGATGACATTAGTGATGATGATGATGGCGACAGTGCCGATGATGATGGATGATGGATTAGGATAATGATGATGACGACGACGACGACGCCGTAGACTCATACCAGTTTCGCGTGATGATATTTCTCACTGTCCTAAAACAATACCCCGGTTCTCTGCTGTCTCGTTTACTAGGCAGGACAAATTCTTGGAACGCGTGCCAGGGACAATTAGGGACAATGAAGTGAGAACCACAAAACCAGGACACGCCATTCACCGATAGTGAACTGTTTCGTGAGAATTTAATTACCTCAGAATCTCATTTCTCAGAAAAGAGTCTGTCAAAAATAAATTTCTGCTTAATTGGAATTCAGCTGAATAAAATTATTTCATAAAAATTTATAAATTAATGGTTGATAGGAATAGTAAAGGTAAGTCATATGAGATTTTTTTTTCTCTCTCTCTTTTTCTCTTTTTTCTCTCTCTCTCTTTCTCTCTCTATCTCTCTATCTCTTTTATCTCTTTCTTTCTCTCTCTCTCTTTCTCTCTCGTTCTTTCTCTCTATCTCTTTATTTTTCTCACTTTCTCTCTCTGTCTTTTTATTTTTCTCTCTCTCTTTTTCCTCTTTCTCTTACTCTCTTACTCTTTCTCTCTCTTTTTTCTCTCTCTTTCTCTCTGTATATCTTTCTCTCTTTCTTTCTCCCTCTTTTTTCTCCTCTATATCTCTTTATTTCTCTCTCTCTCTTTCTTTCGCTTTTTCTCTCTTTCATTCTCTCTCTTTCTCTCTTCCATTCTCTCTCTTTCTCTAACTTTCATTCGCTCTCTCCTTCTCTCTCTTATTCTCTCTCTCCCTCGCTCTCTCTCACAGAAGGAACAGGGTTCGTTTCCCCATGAAGTCACATGTCACAAGTCACATGTCACAAGTCACAGTGTTCGTACAACATCATTGATTTTTCGCACAAGCTAGTATACGACCATTTATTTTTTGTTGGTTTTCATTATATATTCGGCAACCTCGGTTACTAACTGTTTACTATGCTCGCAGAAAGACGACCTTCGCTCAAATCCCAGGGCAGGGTGATATTTGTAGCACCGAAAAGGCTCTGGGGTTCACCCTGCCTCTAAATTTCGGACTAGAGATTTTTTCCAGGAAGTAAAGGCGACCTGACGTGATACCGACCACATAACCAAAGAACGTGTCGTGGTCATGGACTTATGGTCATGGCATTCCTCATAAAGGAGGGAATCTTTACTACACGCTGGGCGCGTTAAACAACTCTTTCTTCCTATTCTTTCCTTCCTACTTTGCCTTACAGAGTCGAGAAGAGGGGGGGGGGGATATAATTTGCGGTCTTTTGCTCTTCTGTTCACCTCTGCTGTTGTTATGTTTCCTATCGCTTTCAATATATTTCATCGATCCATCTTTTTCGCGGTCGACCCTTGGGTCTGGTATTCCTATAAAGTTTATTGAAGGCTCGTTGTGTTGTGTTGTTATCTTTCTGCCTTGTTACATGGCAAAACCATGTTGTCTGTTGTTTCTTTATGTATTTTATGGCGGGGGCTATTCCTAGCTTGTTCTCAGTTCTTCATTTCTGATCTTATCTCTCAGGCTGTTTCCTGTCATTCGTCTCACACATTTCATCTCTGTAGAGGTTATTTTTCTTATTGGTCTTGCATCTAGGGTCCAGGTCTGGCATTGGTAGGACAACGTTGGGATGAAGATTGTATTGTACAGTCCAGGTCTGGCATTGGTAGCACAACGTTTGGATGAAGATTGTATTGTAGAGTCCAGGTCTGGCATTGGTAGCACAACGTTGGGATGAAGATTGTATTGTATAGTGCTCGTTTTGCCTCCAGAGCTATTTCCTTGTTGGATAATAGTGTTTGTAAGATAAATATCACAGGGTCTCCTTTCTGTATTCCACTCTTCCTCACTAATAAGAATTTTACATTGCAATCGCTTGTGAATGCAAATTCATCATCATCATCATCATCATCATATTCATCATCACGTACCGGGTCCGCTGGCGTATGTGATCATGTCTCTCCACAACTTTCGATTTCGGCAGTTATTTATCATTTCTGTTGTTGACCTCCTGCCAAGCCATCCTCTTAAGCTGTCTGTTATTTTTTCTCTTTACTTCCCTCTATCTCTTCGTCCCTCAATTTGTTCGGTTGTTACAATATATTCCAGTTGTTCTCTTCTCATTACATGGCCAAAATGATGATTGCTTCTTCCTAATATTGAAAATTAGCTCTCTTTTTGCTTTAGCCTCTTTCAGAACGTTTTCATTACTCTTCTTAGCTGTCCATGGTATTGTCAACATTCTTCTGTAAAACCACATTTCTACAGACTCCAGTGCTTTTCTTGTCTGTTGTCCTTTTGTCCATGATTTACATCCATATGTTAAGACTGGCTCCACATAACATTTAAGAACTCTTTTTCTTGTTTCTATTGTCAAAAATGGATTGCATAGTATCTTCATTTTTTGGAAAGCTCCTTTTGTCTGAGCCATTCTGCATCTCACCTCTTTTGTACATCTTCCGTCTGAGGTTAACAAAGTTCCCAAATATTTAAATTCATTTACCTGTTTTAATATTGTTCCACTTGTCTTTATTTTGCACTGAGGTGATGTCTTTTTCTTTGTTGTTACCATTAACTCTGTCTTTTTGAATGAAAATTAGGTAACTTATATAATGGCTTGATTGTGCCCAAATGTTCTTGCCCTGCTAGACCTTTCCATCGTTCGGTTGCATAGATAGAAGAAACATGTTGCATGGATAGAAGAAACATGTTGCATGGATAGAAGAAACATGTTGCATAGATAGAAGAAACATGTTGCATAGATAGAAGAAACATGTTGCATAGATAGAAGAAACATGTTGCATAGATAGAAGAAACATGTTGCATGGATAGAAGAAACATGTTGCATGGATAGAAGAAACATGTTGCATGGATAGAAGAAACATGTTGCATGGATAGAAGAAACATGTTGCATAGATAGAAGAAACATGTTGCATAGATAGAAGAAACATGTTGCATAGATAGAAGAAACATGTTGCATAGATAGAAGAAACATGTTGCATAGATAGAAGAAACATGTTGCATAGATAGAAGAAACATGTTGCATAGATAGAAGAAACATGTTGCATAGATAGAAGAAACATGTTGCATGGATAGAAGAAACATGGTGCATGGATAGAAGAAACATGTTGCATGGATAGAAGAAACATGTTGCATAGATAGAAGAAACATGTTGCATAGATAGAAGAAACATGTTGCATAGATAGAAGAAACATGTTGCATGGATAGAAGAAACATGTTGCATGGATAGAAGAAACATGTTGCATGGATAGAAGAAACATGTTGCATGGGCAACAACTTATCTCTTTCTTTTTCTGCCCAAGCTCGCGCCCTGAAAAGTACACTCCAGGTTCGTCATTTTGGTGTCGGCACAACACGGGAAGCAACAGTTGTTAGGGGCTGTTTTCGACAGTTGGAGAAGTCTAAAAACTTCATTTGATTTGTTACAACTGGCAGATGGCAAAAGAACTAGAGGCCGAACAAAACTTCGATTTTTATACGTGGGTAGACGTGAAATGAAGACTCTGAACATAAACCCTGCAGCGTGTGAAGAAATAGCTGCAGACAGCAATCTTTGGAAACACACTCTAAAACTCCTACTCAAACAAGAGACAGACATATTCATAGAAAAAAGAGAATACACGGCGAAAGAAAAGCAACAGATAACATTTCCTAGGTCTGCTGAAAAATCCATAGTCAACTATGACTGACGGAGGCTACTACATTAGGTGATGGTTTCTGGCCCTCAGCGTCTTCATAGTTTTCAGATCTGGCCCTCGGCGTCTTCATAGTTTTCAGATCTGGTCCTCAGTGTCTTCATAGTTTCAGATCTGGCCCTCGGTGTCTTCATAGTTTTCAGATCTGGTCCTAAGTGTCTTCATAGTTTTCAGATCTGGTCCTCGGCGTCTTCATAGTTTTCAGATCTGGTCCTCAGTGTCTTCATAGTTTTCAGATCTGGCCCTCGGCGTCTTCATAGTTTTCATATCTGGTCCTCTGTGTCTTCATAGTTTTCACATCTGGTCTTCGGTGTCTTCATAGTTTTCACATCTGGTCCTCGGTGTCTTCATAGTTTTCAGATCTGGTCCTCTGTGTCTTCATAGTTTTCACATCTGGTCTTCGGTGTCTTCATAGTTTTCACATCTGGTCCTCGGTGTCTTCATAGTTTTCAGATCTGGCCCTCGGTGTCTTCATAGTTTTCACATCTGGTCCTCGGTGTCTTCATAGTTTTCACATCTGGTCCTCGGTGTCTTCATAGTTTTCACATCTGGTCCTCGGTGTCTTCATAGTTTTCACATCTGGTCCTCGGTGTCTTCATAGTTTTCACATCTGGTCCTCGGTGTCTTCATAGTTTTCACATCTGGTCCTCGGTGTCTTCATAGTTTTCACATCTGGTCCTCGGTGTCTTCATAGTTTTCACATCTGGTCCTCGGTGTCTTCATAGTTTCCATATCTGGTCCTCGGTGTCTTCATAGTTTCCATATCTGGTCCTCGGTGTCTTCATAGTTTCCATATCTGGTCCTCGGTGTCTTCATAGTTTCCATATCTGTCCTCTGTGTCTTCATAGTTTTCAGATCTGGTCCTCAGAAGATTAAAGGTTGTCCACACCTGGTGTAGACTGAGCTACACTCTCTGTCTGATCCATAAACTCCATTGAGAGCTTTTGATGCGAAAATACGATGAATGTGAATTAAATAGACTCAAAGTGTGAAATAGAGAGACTCAAACTGTGAAGTAATGAGACTAAAACTGTGAAGTAATGAGACTAAAACTGTGAAGTAATGAGACTAAAACTGTGAAGTAATGAGACTCAAACTGTGAAGTAATGAGACTAAAACTGTGAAGTAATGAGACTCAAACTGTGAAGTAATGAGACTCAAACTGTGAAGTAATGAGACTAAAACTGTGAAGTAATGAGACTCAAACTGGGAGGTAAAGAAAATGAAATAAATATCCTCAAACTATCGTGTACAAATTAAAAGAACACGACAAATATCACGGAACAATCCAAGTGTTTTTCTCAGCCCGCTCATCTCTGTGCTAATAATCTCTCTTTTATATTTAATCTTAAGTGGAAAATTATTCAAATTAAATGCACACAAATGATATAAAGACCTTAATTAAACACACGATATAATGTTAAAATATCATAGAAAACGTAATATGATAAAACAATAAGGATTTTAATTAAAGTACTCACATAAGTAATATAGGGAATGTTGAAACCAGTACTCAAGAGACTTGCCGATCGGCAGTACACGTCTGGGCCAATGAAAGCAGAAACATTCTCGCTACAAAATACATCCACCATTTCTCGAAGGGCGGTACTTTCCTTGTTACTCGTGTCTCTAAAGGTATAGTTAAATCGAACATTAATGCTTTCATTGAGTGCCATTTCGTTGAGTTTATCAAGCGCCAAAAAGAAGGCACCTCCATAGAATCTGCCACTCCCCTTGTTGGTAATGCTTGTCAGGAAGGCTACATTCATGTCATGGTGAGTGCTGATGTTGTTCGTGTTTATATAAGAACTGTTGATCTGGTTTTCGGGAAATCTATTTCCGGTGCAGAATAATGGTGAATGCTCATTGGTCACGGCAATAAAAGCAAACTGCAAACAAATACTAATAATAAAGTACGGACTGGACAACGATGTAAGGATTCCGTGTTTTGTTGATTGAGTTCGACGGCTCTGAGCTCCCTTCATTATGTAAACAAAATAGAATTATTTAACCAGGAAGAAAATCTTGAACTGGACGAGCTGTGGACTACAGTGAAGGGTATCGCTGAAATTGTCATCAATGTATAAAATCCCCATTAGTGGAGAACAACAATCAGGACGAAGAAATAGAACCATCTACAAAGTTATGCAGTTGAGGTATTACTTCCATGCCAGATTTCTGTCAAATGTGTGGTTTAAATGTGGCTATTGAGGTTTCGTTGGTGATTTATTTTATGTACGTTTTATTGCACATCAGAGAATTAATGTCCAAATGGGCAGTTTCAGTGAATGATGAAACCTCACTGTCAAAAATAATTTAAAAACAATTTGAAGTTTGCGCTATAACCGTGGGTTTCATAACACGATGAAATGTGTCGGTTTAAAAGTGAACTTTATGACGATTCAAGAACCACTGTCAAAAATCGTATTGTAGAATCTGACGAAGAGTCATTATTTGGGTACATTTTAAAACACTTTCCAAAGGTGGTTTTCATTCAACATTAAAAAGCCACTATGCAAAGTAGATTTTGAAACGACCTGGGGATTTCATGTGGTGGGTTCAGATTGTAAAGTGTTCTTCAAAGGTGGATCTAAAGACCCGCTGAAGAGTCAGTATCCAGAGTTAGGTCCCGAAGTTTTCTAGCAAATCGAAATGATGAAGACATTTCGAAGAGTCAATATCCGAAGGTGTTTTTCAAAACTTGCCGGAGAATACAAATCTATAGGCGGGTTGTCAAATCAACGGCAGATTCAATATCCAAGCGAGCCTGTTTCAAACCTGCTAAAGAGCTTCACGTCTAAATATGTCTAAAGAGCTTCACGTCTAAATATGTCAAAAGAGCTTCACGTATAAATATGTCTAAAGACTTCACATCTAAATATTTCTATAGAGCTTCACGTCTAAATATGTCTAAAGAGCTTCACGTCTAAATATGTCTAAAGAGCTTCACGTCTAAATATGTCTAAAGAGCTTCACGTCTAAATATGTCTAAAGAGCTTCACGTCTAAATATGTTTAAAGAGCTTCACGTCTAAATATGTCTAAAGAGCTTCACGTCTAAATATGTCTAAAGAGCTTCACGTCTAAATATGTCTAAAGAGCTTCACGTCTAAATATGTCTAAAGAGCTTCACGTCTAAATATGTCTAAAGAGCTTCACGTCTAAATATGTCTAACGAGCTCCACGTCTAAATATGTCTAAAGAGCTTCACGTCTAAATATGTCTAAAGAGCTTCACATCTAAATATTTCTAACGAGCTTCACGTCTACATATGAGTTATATAA